>JAABNW020166097.1:0-11737 GCA_015164035.2 Radianthus crispa | reverse complement strand
TGATATGAAAAATTATGCAAAATGGTCTTTACAGTAAGCAATTATTGGATTAGGCTGAGTATATGATCTGAAAAATTATGCAAAACAAGGAGTGTTATCCACCAAAGCCGAAGGCTGAGGCAGATAACACTCTTCGAGGTTTGCATAATTTTTTATATCACACAATAGCTGAATTCAATAATTGTTTTATTATTTATTTAAAATATTTCTAAAAGTATTTTCACAGCATTTCAGAGCATGTACTGTAATTCTACAACAAGTTGTGGAGGTTGAGTCATTTTGATCAAATTTTTCACTTGTTTTACTTTTAGATATTCTTCAAAAAGTATCCACTTATCTTTTTTAGGCTTATTTAGCTTGATTTTCAGGTTGAGTCATTTCAATTGAATTTTTCACTTGTTTTTATATAAATATATAAAAATATTTTTACATATATAGCGAGGGTTGAATTAAAGACGAGACATGATCGAGCACTGTTTTTTCCAGTATAGATGTCGCATACTTTGTTAAAAATATTTTTATATATTTTTATATATAAACACGCTGGCAGCTGTTGAGCAAAAGAGAAGTCGTAGAGAAACTGGAGTCATACCCCAGTGTTTCTTTGACTTTTGGAGTGCTCTACAGCTCCCCAGAATGTTTATATCACAGTATATGACACCTTTTATAAAATATTTTAGAATTTTAGTGCAAGAATAAGCTGAGAGTCAGTCTCTGTCCTCTAATATAAACATAGTCACCAGCAAATCAGAGCAAGCATAGTACCTCAAATATTTTATAACCTTTATATACAGTAAAGAGTTCACCCTCATTAGTATTCTTTATATAAAAAATACTAATAAGGAAGACTTTATCAGAGACAAAGTGCATTCAAGTTTAGATGAAGACTTGGAGCGTAATCAAGGTCGCATATCCTAAGACCATCAAATTGTAGTGATCAGTGCAACCACCCCCTCATAGTACTGTAGTTGATAACACTTGATACATGTGGGAGTCTCTTTGAAATAAATGCGCATGTTTGTGCTGTCAAACCTCTATCGAAGTATAAAAGCCGATGTTCATGAGGTGTGTGGTCACCCCCCCCCCCCAAGTTGGACCAAAATTTTATAAACCACAGATGAACATTTGAAGTACTTCAATAAACTCGCAGATCATGTTTTATCAGATCTAAGAACACTATGACTACACCTCGTACTGAACTCCACTTGTAAGAACAGCACCATCACCAACTACAGTTGACATTCATGTCAATTCGAAACTGTTTATCAAGAAATACTGTATCTCAAAATATGCACGGTTTTCCATTTACAATTCTAAAGTAAATATGGTGATGAAATGCAACACAGGACGTAAGTTAGAAAACTGTCAATGGTTATTGTGTTTCCCTCTTTAAATAAAGTTATTGTATTGTATTGTAAAATTGAAAAAAAAAATTTGGTGCCAATAGGGTTAAATAGTACTTCAAACTGGACAGGTATTCTATACTCACTCCCATATATCTACACTTGTATTTCCTTAGTTCACTTGATCACACCATTACCTGTAGAGGCTGTTCACCATGTAGAGTCTGTTTATCTGCTGCCAAGTCCCACAAAGCAGGGGGAGCCAAGCCTGTATCAGACTCCTTGATGCCTGGAAATATGAAGATTTAAATTCAGGTCAGGATTGTCTGATGATCATGATTTTCTGATAGAAGGAAAGCTGTGTCACGCTATAATTTCTCGCGCAACAATGACAACTCGCAACAAAATTATTGTAGGTTGCATGACACCATGTCTTCCCAGAAGACGCTCAAATACGAGACACAAAAATGTCCAACTTGTCATGCAACATCATTGCGGTTCAAGTTTGAAATTTAAGTTTCTCATTTTTCACCCAGCTCATCCAACTCGTCACGCAACAAAATATTTGTTGCAACTTGCACAAACGTGTTGCACAAAGTAGACCATGGTTCAACTTTCTACAACAAGAAACCTGTTTGTTGCCCGTTTTCCATAGTACATCCAACTTGTCGTGCAACATTCCGGTGGCCACCATCTTGATTGCATCTTCTCGCCTATCAGCATGCATAATTTTGCCCAACATGCAACAAATGTTTTGTTGCAAGACGAGTTGAATGAACCAGGTGAAAAATGACACCTATTGTTTGAAAACTTGAACAGCAACAATGCTGCGCAACAAGTTGGACATTTTTGTTGCTCGTATTTCAGCGCCTTGAGAGAAGAGGCTTTTCCTGACCCTCCGTGGGGCTGGCTGTCAGCAGGTTTGTTAGCTCGCTTCCTGAATGGTGTGCGTAGTACTCTTATTGTGTGTGTGAAGAGACCAGTTGCTTGCCCATGACACACATCATTTTTTACAAAAATCATTGCAAAGAGCAGAAGTTGGGTCTGCCTTCGTGCAGCGAAAAAACTTCTATTCGCACAACAGGCCTTTAGTCAGGGCTTGAAGTAGCAGCCTGCCAATGGCCAAAAGACAGGCCATATTTAATGTTTGACAGTCCAAAAAGAAAATGGACTGCCAAAAGCAAAAGAAAATGGCAGGCGAAAATTTCTTTCAACTGTGAAAAAAACAAAAGCTGTGGCAGATCATTTTTTTTCCCTATTTCGAACCCTGTTTTATGAGATCCAATAAATGAGAAGCATGCTGGTCTAGCTTCGGTAAAAACAACACCATATAAGGCATGATGATAGAAGATTTGTGCACTGAAGCTACTGTAGACCACAATGCAAGACAGTTGTACGAGATTCTGTCATACCTATTAGTTCATTGACTTTCTTTAGTATTGACTGAATATCATCCTCTACTTTCTTGATTGATCGACTGTACACACCAGCACCCTGACACAGTTCATTACAACATTATTATCAAGACTCAAATGATTACAGTAAATAACTAATTAAAGCTTAGGCCCGATTTCTACATCCTGCTTTTCACGTGCTGAAACTAATAGTTTCCATTTGGCACATGAAAGGCTTGACATATGAATCAATTAAGTTTGGCACAAATGAACTAGGTTCAACATGGTACTGAGCTCGACCATGCCATTCGAGCTGCACGGCAAAAGTTCAACATTGATTCAAACGTGGAGCTCCTGTTGTGCCAAACCAAATTGCAAAGAAAAGTAGATGTTTTTGCTTTTTATCTGTCATATTTGTTTTTCTTAGTATTTGGTTCAACACATTCGGCACGACGTAGGAATCAACACTGATCCTACTGTAATATATCATGTTGACCCAAATAGGCTATTACAGTATATGCTATTTGGCCTTATATTTGTATCGTGTATTTCTAAACTCATTTGGACCATTGCATTTGATACTTACATAAGTCTTCAAAAGTGCTATGTCCCCTTCGTCTAGAACTATAAAGACAAAAAACAAGAGCAAAAGAACTTACGATTTCTATTCATCTTTGGCAAAAAAATCTCAAAACATGTCAGACAAGAATTGCCATCGATTTTCATCCGTTACAGCTGTAAAAATGCGAAAACTTACCTTGAATAGGCTTATCGTCTTTCTCTTCATTTCCTTTCACAGTTCTTTGGTCTTTTCCTAAGTAATCTGGCATATTTCTGTGATTACGCGAAGAGTAAAACCGGGTTTATTTCTACTGTATTTTCTACAACAATATGGCGGAATACCTTACTGCGCATGTGCATTGCCTAGTCATTGGCTCTTTCTCAGTTCTTCGCTCGAACTTTTTAAGCACAGGGAACCCACGGAATTTTCACATTTTCGGATGAATTTGGCATCTGCTTGATAATTAGGATTTTCCTACATAATAAAATAAGAACTTATTATAACCCAAGGGAAGGGAAGAAAGAAGGCTTCTCTTTTCTTCATTTTCTTTCCTTTCCTTTCCATCCTAATCCTTTCCATTCCATTTTTTAATCAGTTCTAAAACAGCTAAAATAAGCACGAAATTGGAATCAGCTTGTCTGAATCTTTCAGTCTGACCGTAAAGTTCAATCCTTGGACTGCCTGTGCTGCGAGTTTGATGGTGGAAGTTGGACCCGGAAGTCGTGCAAATGACGTCACACTTAAAAGTTTTATGCACCGTTTCATGGTTTCCCGCCATTTATTCCCTCATAATTCAGAGCTGGAGTCGAGGACAGGGTAAAATTTGCATAAAATTGTAAAGAAATTTTTGCAAATCTTAACCTGACCTCGACCACAACTTTTGAATCATAAAGGACCGTTCACACGTGCGATTTTTGCGGCGATTTTGACTGCGATTTTCATAGCGATTTAAAAAAATATTACGAATTTTATCTTACACTTTTAAATATACATTTGTTTAGACAATATTGGTGTCGTGAATAAATCTTTTCAAGCAAATTCTTTACCATATTTTATTATGACCAAAATCGCCGCAAAAATCACCCGTGTGAACGGGCCTTAAGGAATTATGGGAAACTACCAAACGGTGTATAGCGCGTGGAGAGCGTGCACTCATCCATGACATCATGATTTCCAGTGATGTCATAGTAGAACTTTGAACGTAATAATCAGATCTTTTCCATCTCCAAGTCATTTTAGTCCCAACCCTGATAGAGAAACCATGTTCGAAATTGTTATAGCAAACTTAGGAAAAGTAATAATCACAGCGCTGACCACATTTGGTGCCGGCATCTTCACCATGAAGAAATATTATCCAGAGTATGATATCTTCAGGATAGAGTACATTCCATTGTACAGAAGCGGTAAGTAACGAGTAGAGGCGGCGTACGTACTGTGACAAGAAAAGATCACGATGCATGCAAGGTCCATTAGACCTGATAAAGATTAGTTAGTACAGCTATGACTCTTCAACATGCCTTGTAGATGAAATTCCGATTTGCATATAGTACAAAGCTAGAAGGGAAATACTAAGGGGAATCGGTGCATCATTATCTGGAGTGTGAAAACTAAAGTTCGTTTTATTTAGGGATGTCCAAATATTTACTATGGACAAATTTGTTTTATTCTCTTGTTATTTTAACAATATTTTGTCCTTGGAGTCTCTAAAGGAAAAAGAAAAAGAAATGAAAATCATAAATTATGAAAATATCAAAGAAGACGTACACGTTTTGATGTTAGAACTCTAGCTTTCCGTCGCTGCATTCCTAATTTAGATTCTTTGAATATTTTACTGCTTCTTTTTAGTCTATTTTCGTCAGAATTTATAGTTAGCTTTTGGTTTTTGTTTGTTATCTTTGAATTTTTTTTTAGCTTTTTTCTTCTCTTCTTTTTTTCTCCCTTTTGCGTTTTTCACCGAAAGCCATTTGAACGCAAGCGCCTCAACTTTGAACGAGCAATTTGATTGGACGAAACGCCACCTAAAAGTGACAGTTCAATTGACATCGAATCCTTTTCCTGCAATTTGATTGGACGAGAAGCTGTTGATTGACATCGCAGTTTTCGTCTCGAATCTCGCCTCCTTTCACTTGACGAAAGCAAGAAGACAAATTCGTCTATAAAATCTTGTCTTTTAACAAGAAAAGGAAGTCAAAATTAAGTAAACTTAAAGAGAAACTTCAAAGGAACAACTATAGTTAATTCTTACAACGGATTTTGGTTCAAAGCATCAAAAATGGGCCTGCAAAAAGCTGCTGACAAAACTCAAAACCAGGTTGGTCAAGACAAATTCAACGTCTTTAATTCTCTTCTTCTCAGATCATTTGCCAAACTCTTAAAATTAGAAGCTTCCTTGATATTTCTTTTTTGCTTTCTAGATTAGTTGTTTATATATAGTTCTTGGTCTAATTTTCCAAACTATGATTGCACGTATACTGATGATTTAAGATTAATACAAAACAACCCTTTTGGTAAGAAAGCTGAAATAACAGCAAATATAAGTCTTATAAAAAAGTTTGGAAGTTTTACTAGCTATACGGATTTAACTTAAGTAAGGCTTTCTCTTTTCATTTTCTTATTTATTTATATTTTTTAAATCTCCTTAGCAGGGAATCTTATCTCCCAAAAAGAACCAAATGGCCAACAAAATATTGTAGCACTTACGGGTGAGTGTACACAATATATGATTATTGTAGAAAATACTCCTCTCCTCTCCTCTCCTTAAGAACTATTTCCAATCCATTATTGTAAAAATATTTCTTGTTGTAGTCTACAGGACGGAGAGAGATGTCCCAACGACTTTTAAAGTCCATCCCAGCTTCTATTTCCCAGAAAGCAACAAGCCCCAATGGCAGAAGTATCAGTATCCAGGTATGTAGTAGTAGTATGAAGAACATAGGAATGGAAAGGAACGTGAGGCGAGTGTATTTACTCCTATATTTAAAATTACGCGACCTGTGTAAAATTGGCACTCTTGAAAGATTCGTTTTTATTAAAAAAGCCCAAACTGATCTAAAGTTTCAACCGTTTGGATATTACAGAAAGAAAGACAAGTTTGCTTCGTTTCCGAATTTACAAAGCAAGGATTTCGCAAGAAAAATCCGTTTTCACATTTGATTGACGGCAGCCAAAACACGGAAAACGAGACGAGTCATGAGCAGCGCTGGTCGAGTAAATTTGACAATAGGTGTAAGAAAAACCTGCTTCAGAATGGGTATAGCAAGTGCTCGAGAGCGGTTTGTAATACATAAATATAGGGATACAAATTTTCTCTTTTTCCTTTGATATTTAGATCTTCCTTGGATGCCAGTTACCTCACAAGCACAGGTCCAGAACCATCGACTGGCCATATACAAACCACAGCCTTCCACTTTACCCTGTTTGATGTGGATATTACCCGGCGGCCTGATCCTGGGCATCGCCATAGCTATTGGCCTGAAATTTTGAGTATTCAAGATACTAGATGGATAGACTAATGGACAAAGATGGCTAGATACATTAATAATAGTAAAACAAACAAAGTTCTCGCTCAAATGAAATCAAAACACGACTTGATAAGTACATTCTTCGCATTAGGGTTCGAAGGACGAACAAACGAACAGGCAAAAGAAAGAAAAACAAAGAAAAATCAAAAGCTATCGTACACATCCAAAAAGATATCACCGCACACGTCAAGGACGATGTCGATACCACTGCACACGTCAAGGACGATGTCGATACCACTGCACACGTCATGGACGATGTCCATACCACCGCACACGTCATGGACGATGTCCGTACCACCGCACACGTCATCGACGATGTCCATACCACCGCACACGTCGTGGAGGAAAGCGGTTCTACTCTACAAACCATCAGAAATATCGAGGAGGTAGAGGATCAGGAACCTAAGACCAAGAACGAAGACGGCAACGAGAATACCAGCCTTGTCACTGTCGAGGATGTGAGCAGTAGACAAGGAAAACCCACGTGTCAATCGAAACGAGATGGTCTTCTGGGTACAGACACTAAATGTTCCAACAAACCATCTAGAACAAAAAACAAACGCAAAAGGAGAGGTAACCGGAAGGTTAAAGCCGACGCAAAGAAGGAATCAAGCTCGTATCTATCGAGTCTGAAAGATGATTCGAACCGACATAAAACAGCTCCAGATGATCATTCAGCGAGTTCTAAAGAAGCAAGTGCAGCTCAGAGCATGGAAAGTACAAGTAAATCCAAGGATGTATCTCCTAAACCCGTGACTTACAAAAAGGAGAAAGAGAACAAAGCGACGCTGCGGTTCGACAAATCTGATGGATACGCAGCTCGAAAAAATGATGTCACGACTACCTGTGGCAGAGTGAGAACGCCTGTGAAAACCTCAGTCAAGAATGACAGAAATGATTCTACAAAAAGCCAAAACCACAAACGCGAACCTACGAGGTTAAAATCTTTCTCAATCAGAGTGAACACGCATGTAGAGAAAACCAACAATAACAAGAGAAATGAGCCTGCGATAGGTCAAAACAACAAACGTGAACGTGCACGGCCACATTCTTCGACAACCGGAATACGTTTGCCAGAGAAACAAACCCAAGTCATCGTGAAAAGCATGACCAATGGATATGAGAGAAGCGAAAATTGTGAAGAAAGCACATCAGCCAAAACAAAACAACATTCCAGGAGGAAGAATTCCAAAGTACTGTTTAGCAACTCCATCGGTTATGGACAGAACAGGAAAGACACTGCCACCAGCAACAGGAGCGTTCCATCAGCAGTTGCGAACACTTGGTATGCTGCTAACCCGACAACACAGCAACCATCTTCGACTCCAAGCAAAACATTAGCGGTAGAATTTCAAGTTGGGAGGAAATATTGGTGGATACGTCTTCAAGAACACATGCGCAATCGACAGTTGGATGGTCATCTTCCACTACGCTTGCATAGAAAATCCAGCTGTAAGACAACGGATTCAAAGAGAAGATGCTGGACTGCTGAGGGAATTAGAAAACCTGTACTGTGCAGGTGAATTTGACAGGGTGAAGCTGCGACTCATGGAAGTGAATGTCCTTAAACACTTCCTTGTTTCAGATCGTTCACTTTTGTGAGTCGAAGATTCACACTTTCGTGGTTTGGTAAATTTCTTTGGGAACGAATGGGACTTGTATCTGAAGCGCCTCCAGGTCTTTTTCCAAAATGCGCAGCTTTCCACGTGCTCGTCGAGATATTGTCCATACTGAGCTACAAAGCAGTACCTGCATCACTTGGGCCAATCGCAAGACCTCTTTATCTGAAGAGATACAATCGTGGTTCCAGCCCGAAAAGGAAGACAGTTTTTGCGGACAAGAATTCCAAACAAAGCCCCCTCGAGAAGCACCAGTAGTTGTCTCAAGTCAAAACAGGTAAAATCTAATTGTAGTCAGCCAATTCAAAGTTTGGTAACTTCGTAATTAATAATCTTATAACTACATTATCTGGAGTAAAGTATGTAAATGGTAGTAAAAGTGATGTCGGGATCTCCTAATATTCCAGGTCATCCATTACTATGGTCTGTAATGGAAGAAGAACCAAACAAGGGCGTTCGTTTCAAGATGGCGACATGCCAGTACTTCTCCCGGTGGTTCTCCCCGAGGCATTACTGTTAACAAGACCAGGTGAGTTTGTACTTCATCTCGTAGAACTATGAGGCCTAAACCTATCCATCTCGGATGATGCATAGGAAATGGTTGTCTATCGTCGAAAGTTGTATCGGGAAAGAATAATGAGCTAGAATTGTACTTCACCATCGAGAACTTCAAAATCTGAATGTCTTCTTGGTTTTTTTCCAGATACCAGCTCTATGGTGCAACTGCTCTAAGCGAGAAATACCGTCATTACATCTGTATTTTTCGATCCTGTAATAAATGGTATCAGTATGATGGTATGGTTAATGGCGGCAAACCAACTACATTTGTTCAAATCCGAGATGTCAAATCCCTGGACAATATCGCCTGTCTACATGTCTTTATGTGAGGAAATAGTCAGTTGATTTTTGTCACATGTGAATTCCGTCGCTTGTTACAATATTCAATTTATTTTATCAGTTGAACTAAAATCTATTTTTTAAATGCTATACATATTTCAAGTGAACCTGTTTTGCTGGCATTAAAATAATACGAAACTCCATGGTTACTTGTGGTGCGCTAACACAAGCAACAAACTCGTGCAACTCGTCGCGCAACATTGTTGTGTTTCAATGCTCGTTTTACCACCCTAACTTTGTTGCACGATGTAGAAACTATTTCTGCTCTTTAAAACAAAGAAAATTTGTTGCGCAAAGGATGGTTCGCGCAACATTTACTCTGCAACTTACAACGCAAGAACGTTGCGCGGCAAGTTGCACGACTTTGTTTCTTGTATTACCGCACCTTTAGAGAGCGTTCGTAATGTATCTAGAGGGAGCAATGGTGATCTTAAGGAAATCATTTCTTTTACATACGATTTAGTGAGATTTAGTGAGGGGAGAAGAGGATGACTGACTAAAATTTACTCCTGAACAATATCAAGATAGATGGCAGGGGTTATAGAGGACATCACATGGGAGCGCGGATATACGAAATTTATCTTCGAGTAAGGAAATACGATAGAGCGCGGCAAAGGAGTGAGAGGTTTTCAGCACAAGAAAGTAAATTTCGTATCGTTCCAAGCGTATTTAATATTCTGTTGATTCTATATAAATTGCTCCAAAGCGCACAACTCAACGAATCCAAAGAGAAAATATCCAGAGAGGATGACGAAGAACACGGAGAGGCTCAACGTGAGACCCGACGCTGGAACCTCATCCAGTAATGCCACACAAAATTACGCCACCAAAAATAATTCGGCAACACCTGGAAAAAGAAGACAACAAAAACACCTGTCGATCGGGGCAGGGTCGTCTCTTGGGTACGGTATCTAAAAACCGTACCTAATAGACAATCTTGCTTTGATTGACAGGCAAGTCATCTAAGAAGAAAAAACCAACACAGAAGAAGAGGTAACAGGAAAGCTAATGCTGACGACAAGAAGCACTCAAGCTCGAACAGAAGGTTGTAACTGAGGAAACGAAGGAATCAATCTCGAGTCTAAATATGATTCACACCAACAAAAGACAGCTACAGGTGAACATTCAGCGAGTTCCAGAGAGACACATGCTGCTACGACTCTCAGATCAGATAAATACAAGGATACATCCCAGAAATCCGTAACCAACAAAAAGGAAAAACAGAAGTCGACACTGCTTTTTGACAATTCTGCTGGATACGCAGCAAGTAATCTTGATATGACGAGGCCAAGTTCTTCATCAAACAGAGTTAGCACGCCTAATGAAAACCTCTCAGTCAGCAATAACAACAGAAGTGCAACTGGGGCAAGTTATTGTTACTTCTCGCAGGCGCACTTCTGTTGTTATTGTTGAATATACGAGGCCACATTCATCATGAAGCAGAGTGATCACCAAAAATAATTATAACAACAGAAGTGCACCTGGGACAACCTATTGTGACTTGTCGTAGGCGCACTTCTGTTGTTGTTGCATATACGAGGGCCACATTCTTCACCAAGAAGAGTGAACACGCCTGTAGAGAAAACCAACAATAACAACAGAAGAGCACCTGGGACAAGTCACAATAACAAACATGAATATATGAGGCTACCTTTTTCACCAACAAGAGTTAACTTGTTAGAGAAAGAAACATTCAGTCAACGTGAGCAATACGAGAAGTACATCAGAAATAAGTCAAAACTGCAAGCCTGAATGTACAACGCCACATTCTTCCATAACCAGCTGAGTACGCTTGCCAGATAAACAACCCGCCCAAGTCACCTTGAAAAGCACGGCCAATGGATCTGGGAGAATTGAAATTCGTGCGGAATAAGAATTCCAAAGTACTGTTTAGCAACTCCATCGGTTATGGACAGAGCGGGAAAGACACTGCCACCAGAAGTAACTGGAACGTTCCATCCGCAGTTGCCAACACTTCGTATGCTGCTAACCCGACAGCACAGCAACCACCACCTACAGCAAGGTACAACACTACAAGCTGGAACAGCAGTGGCGGCAACCATACGATGACTGCATCTTCGACTCCATGCAAATCATTATCGGTAGAATTTCCCAGGTCGGGAGGAAACATTGAAGGATACGTCTTCAAGAATACATGCGCAATCGACAGTTTGGATGGTCATCTTCCATTACGCTTGCGTAGAAAATCCAGCTGTAAGACAACGGATTCAAAGAGAAGATGCTGGACTGCTGAGGGAATTAAAAAACCTGTACTGCGCAGGTGAATTTGACAGAGTTCTTTCATAGAAAAACATCACATCTTCTCGCACATACAATATGGCTTTAAAAAAGGACACTCAACACAGCATGCACTTCTTGATATAATTAGTACAATCCAGCA
>JAABNW020165875.1:0-11750 GCA_015164035.2 Radianthus crispa | reverse complement strand
TTCTTGCCCCATATGGTGGGGCATTTGTTAGTTTTGGTTCGCCATTCAATACCAATCCCCACCTATGTCCCGGGGTCAGGGTTTACTTTGACTGGCGTTATTTACCTTAGGTGAGGACAAATTATGGGAAGTTTTCATGGTGTTAGTTTATGGAACTCTATTGATGAGGAGCTCAAATGTGCTAGAAAACATATATTTCAAAAGGAAGATCGTTAATAATCTTTTCGATAAATATGAATAAGTACCCTAAAATATTATTTATCATTCTCTTTCATGCTAGATTGTAAATACTGACCCTATTTTTAAGCACTTGCAAATTCTGCACAGCTAAATTGTGTCATCTAACCCGATTAGCATTTGTTATTTTTATGAATATATGTGGACCACGTGGCACTATAAGAAATACACATTGGAAGTAATGGTAAAGTGCAGTGCTTGGGGATGAGGTTTAAATTCCAGACTTAATTCCTTGGAATAGTAATATTTGGAAAAATTAATTTCCAATGAGGATCAGAAATTAATTTTTCTGAATATTAATATTCCAAGGGTCTTCAAGCACTACACTTTACCATTACTTCCAATATGTATTTGCTATGTTTAGATGACATGTACATTATTGTGGTTCTTGTTCATTTCCTTATCTTGTAGATTACTCTTTTTATTATCATGTACAAATAAAGTATATTGGACTTTCAAGGGCAAGTTTCATTAAGTTTTATTTTTAAATTCAAGCATTTTCAAGGACTTTCAAGGCTTGTACAAACCCTGATCACTTGAGCAAGAAACAAGACAGTATCATGTGCTAAGGGGCTGATGGCTTGATCAAATTTGGGCCAAACAGACTGGCAGTTTGCATGATAATCTATCAATGATAACCCTACCAACATTGAATTTTTCGTAAGACATGGGTGGATGAAGGTTTTTACCACTATAGTTACTTCTATGAGTATGGGAGGTGGTTTCAAAAGCAAGTGGTAAGATAAACATGAAAATCAACCTTCTGGGTGCTCTTATGTGGGCACTGCTTACACTTGTGTCAAACTCAAAGCAGGTAAAAATGATCACACTGCAACTCTTGACTCAATCAGTTTAATGTAGATTTTAACCAATGATTTACTACAATAATTGTTCCTGTTGCTAGGTGTTTGGAATGTTTAAAGATTTGGCTAGCAAGGAAGCAGCTGCTAAATTAGCATTGCCATCACATCTCCTAAGTTCTTGTATTGCTTCTTCCCTGGTAAAACCCATGTTAACTATCACTTGAATCTTATCTTCTGTCACACTATCTGGTGGTTTTTGCTCACTTCCTGGGAATTCATCAACTGATCTTGACAGTGCTTCTGCAAGGTGTTTGTCTTCTTCCTCCTGAGCTTTGGCTTCAGATTCAGTTTCATCAGTTGACAGACGGGCATTTGATGGAAGCTCTGACTCAGGAAGAAAAGATGTCCTTGTTCCAGTTGTTCCAATGATTAGGACATTATCCTTGAGGTCTATACAGCACTGTTGAAAAAGGAGAAAACCATTACCAATCAAAGCTTTTGAGAACAACTGTGTTAACTGACATAGAGCCATATTCATACTGGTAGCAAGTTGTAATATGGTGGCTTAGAGGAAGTAAACCTCTCAGCTCTCAGGTATATTTTTTCATTCATGAATTCTTTAATTTTTGTATTTTCTACATTTATAAATAAGATATTGAAGATTCATTGTTTTTGACTTCATGGAGAAATCTCAGCTATCAAAACAGATGAATGTCTTTTGCTTCAAAAACAATTTTTATCAAGTCTTGTTAAGTGAAATACAAAAAGGGGGGAGATCGCATGATCTTCTCCTTCCACTCGGTATTTACGATAAAGGGTTAGAAAGTTGACAAATCACATTCACCTAAAGGCATTACAAGGAAAAAAAATTAAAAATTATTCAAGAGTGTAACTGTTTTATTTCCTAAATGAATGTGAAAATGAGCAACCTTACCTGGTGCCTTTTGAGCATATCAAGGCCAAGCACAAGATCCATGACCTGGTCTTGCAGAACTGAGAATGAAGATGGAAGAAAGTCATTCTCTATTTGTATCTGAGCAAGATGTACACGACCAATAATCTTTTGTTGTCCAACTCCTTGAGCAATACCTGACCACCGATGATCAATTAAGCGTGTTATATGGCACCTTTCAGCACATGCAGAACTCATGAATGTCATCTGAGCTCCTGAATCAACAAATGCCTTTACTGGATGACCATTTAAAGTACAGTTAATATACAACATGATGACTTTTGCAAATGACTCGGGAGAATACTCCATGGCTACTTCCATATTCTGATTGACATTAGACATTCGTATTTCTTCTGCTATCTGCTTTTGTGCCTCTGCATCAAATATATCTGCATTCATTGTGCGGATTCTTTGCATATTTCTTTCATGTAATTCCTGACGCTGCTTATTCAAAACTTCAGCAAACTTATGAGGATTTGTTAGAGCCTGTGCCAACTCAGCATTTCTTTCCTTCAACAGTGACATTTGATGTGGGTTAGTTAGAAACATCTGTCTGATGGTTTCTGGATTTTCTTCACCGCTACTTTGAGATTGCCTTTGCATAGCTCCTTGGCTGGACAATGATCCAGTACTCCTAGGGTGTGGAACAGGGATATGTCCCCAGTCTATTGCCATGCCACTTGTACCTTGACCTTGAGAGAAAAAAATATCAAGCAATATAATTTCAGCACCAAATGAAAAAGTATCCATCCTTCCGGTAGATTTTGTGTAAACGATTTATAAAAGTTTGAGTCTGTGTGTTACTGAGTACATAAGGTACTCGCCTATGGCTCATATCTATATCCACAAATAAAACATGACCTCTCCTTGCATAAATACTTCTCATCAAACTCATTAATAATTCACAACAGAAGCCCGATAGAAACCATAACCGTGAAGAGTATCTACATGTCACTGGAGTTCTTTCTACATCTTACCAAATGGCAACACATATTTCATGTTTATCTTGTTAAGAAACCAAAAATGGATGCCTTATTTTTAGAGAAAATCCAGGTCAAGAACATTCATGGGCAACAGATCCACTTGTCATACTATTTTAAAATTTTGCACGATGAAACCTAACTTTATAAGAAGTAAAATGACCATATAAAAAAGGTTTTACCAACTTTGTTTGCATGGAAGTTTACCCATCTTGGCTGAAAGAAACACTTGAACAACCAAACATGGAAAGCTGACAAAAAAATCCATATTTTTTTGAAAACATTTATCAATCTTTGCCATGTTTCATAGAACTCTAGGAAAATAGCTACAGGTAACAATTGCTTAGCAAAAGTAGGAAGGAAGGCCCAGGTTGCAACCGCTTTTTTGACACATTCTGATTGGTCGAGAAAAGTATGTAAGTCCACGATTTGCGGAGTTTGATTGTTTACTCGATCAATCAAGACGTGCCAAAAAAAACAGTTGCAGCCAGAGCCTCTCCTTTCTCAGTGCTGACCAGGCTCTGGTAACGACATTGGAGTGTGGGCAAAATGTGCCCTTGGGTAGGAGATTTGATTGGAAATTTTGCCATTTGGTGTTGGCAATCTCCTCTTTAGCCTTCTAACTTTTTATGTCATTTGATCAAAAATTGCTTTCCTCCTTGGGGCATTTGACAATGATTTATGGTGACTGCCTACTTTTGAACATTCGATTTGAGCCCGCGATAAGTGTGTGCACAGAAACCGCCGAATAAAATATAAAATTTTATTGAGGGACCATAAACATTTTGAACTTCAACTGGGCAACCCTCAAATTTTGCACTGGACCATATACTTTTTAAGTGATTATTTGAAAAGGCATACAAAAATCCACCTTGCATCAAATTTTGAAGAAAAGCTAATTTTTGAAACTTATGAAAAAATAGATTTTTGTAGGCATTTTCATTCATCATTGTAAGACTTTTTGAGGGCAAGGACAAGACAAAATATAAAAAAATCACAGTTATTTTCGTAATTTCGTCAAAAATATCCATTTGCTATTGTAGAGTTGTTCACAAGCCGTCATTTTAGCAAAAATTAAGCTGCAAAAAGCAGTTATGTTATCTGCTGAAATGTTTTTTTCCTCAGGCTTTATCGATAGGTTATTGCAAATTCGTTGTCTCGAAGTATTGGGTGTTTTACCACAATTGTGAATTTTCTCGCGCGCTGATTGGTCAAAGCCATCGTAAATAAGGGGCCATACCAAAAAATGACGTCATGACTGTCACTGTCACAATCAAAACGCTTGTTTACAAAAGTTTGTGAAATTTTACCTTTCACAAAGCGAGAATTCTAAATTTGTCAGCTTGAACAATAAGTCATAGTTATATTTTTATCGGTTTAACATTGTCTGAAGTGGTTCCGACATCGATTTCTTCGCTTTCATCTCTACCTTTCGATTTGGCGCCGTCTATTTCTTAGAGTTTTGTAAGATTTGCAGTAAAAAACAATTTTACGATGGTTTAGCGTGGTATGTCCTCTTATTTACCTTGATATGATGCCAAAAATTGGTCAAAATTAGTTATGGACCCACTCGGCTACGCCTTGTGAGTCCATAACATTTTGACCAACTTTTGACGTCATATCGAGGTAAATAAGAGGACATACCACGCTAAACCATCGTAAAACTGTTAATTTTCCTTTACTAGCGATGGGAAAAAAGATCAAACCTCCTATGACATCACACTCATTTGCATATTGGGAAAAAACCTGATTTTCCCCTAGATGAGCCACTCAAATCATATAAATTTTTTTAACCATTTATTTATTCACTTCATATATAACTATACTGAAAATAACGAGGGTCATGATTAAGCACGGATTTTGTTCAACTGCCCATCTATTGTCAGGTGATGAATAAGGGGCGACTATATGGTGTGATGGCATGAAGTATATACCTTAAGCTACCATCTTATTCTGATAAACATACCAGGATTTCTTCTGGAAGCTGTTCCTTTCCTCCTCAACAGCAATATGTCTCCTTCCTTCACTCCATAATCCGATAAAGTCTTCTTTAACTCTATCAAACGGTTTCCTTCGTACCAAACAATGACATCCCTTGCTGGTATCCCAAGCTCAAATTCCACCAAAGCCAGAAAGTTTTCAAGCTCTAAATCACTACTGACGTCAAGTCTAAATAACGAATCATCTTCGCATGTCACAGTAATTTTCATCTTGCAATCTATAGAGAGGAAATCAGTAATACGCTATCACGATATTGATAAATTGCCTTTGCTTGCCTTCAATCTGCAACGCATCCACCGCTAAGGCACTGGGCCGAGTAGTAGACTAGGTCCATACCCCACCCCTATGATAAAGCGGCATAAATCAAAGCAATCTTGTCGCACTGTTTATAATTCTGAGGAGTGCTGTGTAAATCTAGAATGGCCATTTACCCTTCAAAACCTGCCTTCAAAATAACGAAAGCGTGTTTTGTTATTAGACAATAAATATGTGAGCCCGCGTTATAGGCGGCATTCGTAATTGAGACATGCGTGTGGAGTGGCTGGAGAGGAAATGACCACGTGATCAAGTGTGTTCGCCATAATTCTCGTCTCGTTTCAACTCGAGTAGGGATAAGAAAAGAGCGACTATAAAAACCCCAATTTCGGGAACTAAAAGGTATGAACGCTTCAATTCAATGCCGATCCTATCTTCATGAGTTATATTTTTAGCTGCCAATGTTAAGGCTTAAAGTCGATACGTTTGAGGACACTGTGTGAATACTAGCAATATTTTAGTAACTTAACAGCTCGAGAGAGATCTTAATGCTTAATATTTGCCAAGCTCGTAGCTGCTGAAAATAGTTTTAGTGTACAGGAAGTTCTCAAACTTGAATTTGGTCAAGGATTACTTCCAAAAACTTCTTGTCAAAAGCTGAGAATACAAGATAACTAGTGTAAACATTTCCTAATGTCACTCGTATAATTTTAGGTATTAAAAACAACTATGTCGGAAACACTCGCGTTTGGACCTCAGTGGTAAGTGAAGTAGTTTATAAAAGTCACCTTATCTTGGGTAAAGGTATGGCATCATCCTTATTCTTTAGCTGTGTCGTGTTCTTCCTGTAAATGTGTTCTGTTCCCCATTTTTCTAACCTATCAATCAGCTGTGTCATTTGTGTATGTTCATTTTGACTCATATCACATAACTATACTTTGAGTTTGTAATGTCTCTTGTTTTAAACTACCTTTTTAAAGAAATAAAAAGCATTGATACACTATTTCCAACAAAGTATGGTCACCAACAACCGGTTGGCTCAGCTGATAGGGTGCCGGACTAATTGAGTGGGAGACCAGGGTTCATTTGCTGGTGGGACCAACACTCAGGGCCTTACAGTAACTAAGGAAAAGCCACTGTAATTATATCTGCAAATGGTTAGACCTTTGTCTCTTCTTGGATAAGGATGTTAAACCATAAACCCAGTCTCTCCACACTATCTAATACACCTATAAGCGGCTTCCCAGTGAGATTGTAAAAATTCATAAACATGCCAATCAATTCCCCATCTCCAATGTCCCTGGTTGGAGGTATTCATTGATTTAGAATTAATCAAAGAATTGCAAATCTTTAATAGTAAATGCAAGGTATTTGTTATGAAACTTTTACTCCAAAGAACATTTTTACCCAATAACCGGCCATTTATACTCTCATATTTTCCCACGACATGCAGATGGTATGTCAGTGATCATTTTGATCGATCGAAATCAAAAACCAGACTGCTGTATTTTTGGAGCTGCTGACACTTCAGGTAATTTGGTAGTATGTAACAGCAAAGAATGACAGAAGATATGCTGACTCCACTTGATGTTCCAATTCTCATCTTACTGTCAGCCATTGGCAAAGCGTGCACCCTTGAGTATAGAGAGGCTTCTGGGTATTTTGCAATATAATAAATACAATATAATACAATGGTTGAATAACCCAGGTAAACCAACCTAACCAAAACGCATGTTGTGAATTTTCACGACTCCAGGGGGAATAGCTGGATCCAATCCTCCTATATTCTCCCACCCATCTCCCTAGTCAGCCCGGGGGTAGACCCTAGGGGGAAGCCGCTAATAGGTGCATAACCCTGTATTGAGATATCAACTGATGGTAAGCTCATATAAGCTGCATCCATGTTTCTCAAGAAACAGTATAAGTGTTTTTGCATCAAAATTCAGCATTCTTTTGATATATTGGGAGCGCTTTATTTTTTCTTTGAGAAACCAGATTATTCTGATTCATCATTTTTCGTAACATTTGATGAAGTGTAACTCATTAAAATGCATGGTGACCCCTATTTTTTCCTTGGATTCTAATAGCCCTCAATAAATTCTTCAAGACCCACATAATTTTGGGCAAAAAATTACCTTTGTATTAGTAGGCACCAACCTTAAAAACTCCTTAAAAAGTCCTTAAATTTTGTTTACTTGCCCTAGCACGAACCCTGAATAAATCACGTCCATACTCTCTCTTGAATGAAAAACTAGGTATTCCATATTTCTCTTTCCCTTCTTCCAACTATCCTTTTGAGACAAGTTGCTTTCTTATAGTACAGTATTGCTTCTGATGAGTGGCAATCATAAGGAAGTATTGATCATCAGTTGATCAATTTCTGTGGTTTTGTGGTTGTTCATTTATTTAGGCTTCGTGCTTTATCAAGTGGTAACAGTGTTACTTCTCCTCCACCTTCTCCTGGACCAAAATACAAGATGGCTGAGTATCGTTATGGCAAAGAAGAAATGTTGGCCTTATTTATAGAAGACCTTGTGAAACCCATAGAACTGGATCACTTTTCTTCTATTGCAAGAGAAAAGTCTCATTTCCCTTTGGCTTTTGTTCCTCCAACTGAAGAAGAACAGGTTTGTTATGTATTGGCTGCAAACATGAAAATAGTACAATAGCAACAATAATGTAGTAAAAGCACTGTATTTCCTTTAGAGATATTCACTTGGCTCAGTTAACAGTAATGCTGTGCTCAAGCTGATGGGTAGAGGTGCACCAAGAGGGGCAGCAAGAGGAGCTAGAGGTGGATTAGGAGGGAGAGGGCGTGGTCGTGGTGATGGTGGGTTTATGCGACAGTCTTCCTTTGAAGATGCACGTACTGAGACAGGAGGATTTAGAGATCCAAGAAGACAAAGCTGGGAGGAGGGCAGGTAAAGAATGGAAGTGCCGTCGGTGTGCTTTTCTAATTATTTTTTATATATTTCGTTGAACTTGTGTTCTTTTCTTGCTTTCTTACTCTTAATTTCTGTTCTTTTTCCAGAAGAGGGGGATTTGAAAGGGGAAATCCTTCAGGTAGGACAACACTTGCTTCTATCCAGATGAAATATTCTTATGACTGAATATGCTATATAAACATATTGAAAGGAAAAGGGTATGATCCAACTACAAGAGGAAGGCTATCAAGTGACACAACTTGGGATAAACATGAGAAAGGTGGACTTGAAAACTGGAGATCAGGAGCACAACATGATTCAGAGGATGATGGAGGAGGATGGAGGGTGTCTGGTCACCGTTATGCTGACAAGTCAGATCGCTGGCGTGGAGGTACAATATAATTGATAATGACTCAAGAAAAATCTGCAAAAAATCTGTTTACCGGTATGGTATTTTTATTTTGCTATGTAATAATTTTTCTTAGGGCCAAAGATAACCAGGAGCTCATCTTGGAGAAATTCAGACTCATTTCGTGATGAAAGAAGCTTTGTAGAAGAAGAATGGCAAGTTGCTCGAGGTCCTCGTGTTAGGTCATTCCATGAACGAGATGAAAGATGGAATAATCCCAGTGAGCCAGAGTGGTGCAAAGATGACGATTTTGAAGACCTTGATGTTACAGGGACTTTTGATTCTTCTGGTGCTTTTCGATCGCAAAAGGTAAAGCAATCCATCAAAAACTCAGTTGCTTGAGCACAAGACTTGCATTGGGGAGGTCACAAATTCATGTCTGCAATAATTGAGGAAAATGTGCTAACTTCACATGAACACCCTATAGCGGCTGGCCTTTACTAGTGATTTTGTAATGATCTGGTATGGGCCTTAGTTCATTACACCTCCCAAGTTCTTTTAGTTTTGCATATAGATGTTTTGATTTGCAATTGACCTTCCATAAGTTATGATATGATAGTCATCATTTATGGAATACTCTCTCTTCATGTGGTCTGTAAAACTTTGAACCTCTTCTTCAGAATTTGTTTCTTCTGATTATAGAAAGAGGACAACAGAAGTAATGTTCAAGAAGAGAAAAATGAGGAAGCAGGACAGCAGACTAAGGGAAAAGAGGAAGAACTGGTAAGCCTGATGCATGTTTAGTCAACTGTTGCTATTAGTGAGCATCCACAGAGAGATTCTGTGAAAGGTGATAATCAACTTTAATATGAAATATAATTTGAAAATAATATCCCAACACTCATAAAAAGCAGAAAAGCAGATGATTTGAGGAGTTTTTAGAAGTCCAAATGACCTATCACTTTTGCACTGACAACCAGTTATGCATAATAGGTGATTTTACACTACAGTAGTACAATATATCTTTTGTTGTTGTTGTTAGAAGGCAAGTGCAGATCAGGCAGAACCCAAAAATAATGAATCTGAATCAAGCGAGGAAAAAGCTCCCCAGAAACAAGCAGGTGGATTTTTGGTCCGTTAATTTGTAGGTAGTGTTTGTTATTGATATCTTTAACTTTAGTTACTGTTTTTTACTTTAGACAATGAATCCCCTAACCTAACACTAAGCTCAGTGGTGCCAGAATCCACATTAATAGCATCGGCACAAGACATGGTGCAACTGTCTTCACTTTTAGAAGTTGCTAGTCAACCAGTGCCAGATTCCCCTTCAGCTATGGAAACAGAAAAGACAAAGAGGCAAACAGAACAAGAAAATAAAACACTTTATGAACAATGTGGTTCAGATAAAAAAGATGAGGAACCAAATATGGAACACTTTGCTAAAGCTGCAGAAAACCTTGTTATGTCTTTGGATGATGAGGTAAACAAAGCTAATTAGTCTTTGTGTGCAACGGTTTACCCATTCAAACCCAGGGAGATTTATGATCCTTTGTTTGAGTCAAAATTGATATCAAAATTTGTAAAACAAATTCAGGAAATAATCCATTTTACCACTTTGACATGTATAGCAAGCATGGGTGGTGTAGCAGTGAGAGTGCTCACCTCTCACCACTCTGGTCCCGGGTTTGATTCCCAGACCTGACATCATGTGAGTTGAGTTTGTTGGTTCTCTCTCATTCTTTCCACCAGTACTTGAGAGTCTCCTAATGGACCAGTCAAACAAAGAAATGCAACTGTTGAGTATGATATGGTGAATACTGCACCATTTGATAACTTTAAAATGAAATCAATTCTCTCCAGGTTGAAAAGTCTGATCCTGATAGTCATCCTCCAGGCTTCCACAATCATATGCCATCAACTCCCTTGAGCCAGCTTGAAGAGATCAAATGGTTCTACACGGATCCACAGGGAAAAATGCAAGGTATTCTTATCATCACCCAACAGGACAAACATCTAGGACATCACTTGTTGAATCATCTTTTTCGACATTTGTTGTGCCAGGTCCATTTACTAACACAGAGATGGCTGATTGGTTCAATCATGGTTATTTTACAATGAGTCTGATGATCAAACGATCCATAGATGAAGCTTTTCAACCCTTAGGTACTAATAATGTGTGTAGTCATTGCACTTGTTCTGAATATTAGACGTGCTACTTACTTGATAATTCATGGCAGGTGATTTAATCAAGTCTTGGGGCAGAGTGCCATTTCTTTCTGGCCCACAACCTCCTCCATTCAAGGTAACTTATATAAATCCATACAGGTCAACTCCTGTATTTTCCTAAATATGTTCATTGATGTTATTTGTTTTAGGGGATACCTGATCAACTACAACAGCAACATCTTCTTGCTCAACAACAACAACAACAACATCAATATCAGCAACTTTTGCAACAACACATGATGCAGCAACGTTTTCTCCAGCAACAAGCAATCATGATGCAGGTATAATGTACCTATTTTGCAATCATGATGATCTTCATATCATACCGTAACAGATTATAATTCCATTGATTGTTCTTCAGCAACAACTCCACATGCAGCATCAACAAGAACAGGCTCCTCCTCCTCCTACTACTACCACTATATCACCTCGGTCAACATCAACACACATGGAAATGCCACCACCACATGTGCTACAGGCAACTGTAGAACATCAACAGCATTTGCAGCAGAAACTGCAACAGCAGCTGCAGCAGCAACACCAGCACCAACAGCAACAGAGACCACAGGCTTTGTCAGTATCATCAGAATCTATATGGGCAGGATCTGGAGCCACATTAAGTTCTCCAGGTAAGCCTGCTACCATCACTTATAGATCACACACCCCACACATCACAAGCTTTGTAGATTTACTAAAGTTAAGATGTGCTTCATTCTTTTCTACTTCCATCACCCTAACAGTCCGGCCACAATTATTACAGTTTTTGATAATGTGTTCATGAGTTGAGGGTATTATTGCAACAATAATATTGTAGAAGAATAAAATTTATATTGTATCTGCACTACTTACCCAATAACATGACACTACCAGTAATTTGTTCCTACATGTAGGGACGCACAGGAAGTACGGGTGGCGTAGCGGTGAGAGCGCTCACCTCTCGCCAATGCGACCCGGGTTCGAGCCCCGCTGTGCTCGGTGTCGTATGTGAGTAGAGTTTGTTGGTTCTCTCCTGTGCTTCGAGGG
>JAABNW020165764.1:0-11753 GCA_015164035.2 Radianthus crispa | reverse complement strand
AGTTCCGAAGCCCATACGCCGCCTCAGCTCTGCGGATGTCTCGGGGGTATGGTACAGTGGTGAGAATCTTTTTTTTTCTTTTTTTTTCTTTTTTTTTTCTTTTACTTCTTTTCCCCTTCTTTTTTCTTCTTTTTTCGCTTTTCTTATCTTTTCTGTATATTGAAGTTCCGAATCAAATAGCAAAGTTTTTTAACTTTACTTATCTTAAAAATATATAAAAATGCGACAATCAAGACAAATATTGAAGAATACCGGAAGTGATGGCTGTTTCTCTTCGACCAATAAAAATGCAGGAAAATGCATAAACAGCATTTTACAGTGACGCAATAGCTATAGTGGAACTTTGGAAAAGAGCGGGATCAACAAGAGATCATGGCAGCTTGACCAAACATTTTCAAAGTTAAAGAGGTTTTTACTGCCTTCAACAACCACAAACCCACTGTGATATCAATAACAACAAACTGCATATTCAGGACTACGAAAAGCTGGTTTTATGACATTGAAAAAGGTATTTTTTATTAGTATTTGAAATGTTTATTCGTCAGAAGCTCACGTGGCCGAAGACCTTGAATTCAATGCTCCGTTCGCTTAAAATTAATGATAAAAACCTGATAAAATTGTTTATTAATTAATACAATTCTTTGACTAATAAACTGTACTCGTTTTACATGTAAAAATGCATACTTTTGATTTATAAATACCTATTTTACAGTTCGTTTTTGTTCAATGTACATCTTGAAAATTTGCATGAAATTAAGCCTTAATCTAATCATCTATTAATACTAATTATTTATTAAACCCCAAATGAACAGGCTTCATATATTAACAATATATTATCCATATTATTGAAAAATTATTGTTAAGAATGCCAGTCATTGCATCAAATCATTAAATCATAATAACCATAATAATCATGTGTTTAATATAATTATAATAATTTCGTGAATTATAATTAATCTATGTTATTTTATCTTTCGTTCTCTTATTCATATATTTTGTAGCAGATCTCGTCCAAAATTCTGATGCAAGAAAAATCCACTTTGATCACGTGAGTAATGATGTCATAAATCATATCCTTTTGGAATTTTACACTTTAGTAACAAGCCAGTTCGTAGTTTAAGAATCGCCTCCAGTGCGCATGAGATTTTATCCCGAATTTCTCGCCTTCTTTTGTTTTAACCTTCTTTTGTTCTTGATTAAACAAAAGAAGGTGAGAAATTCGGGATAAAATCGCATGCGCACTAAAGACGCTCTTAAACTACGAACTGGCTTAGTCTATTGAGTAATATTTTCATAAAAGTATGCTTTGTGAATGGAGTGGAATGCCGTTGCAGAAGCTAGTCCAGAGACTGTAAAAATACCAGATTCAGTTAACATTTCACTCATTGGGCTTAGCTGGAATTGTAAATGGATTGTATTTCACTATCTTTACATAAGTGTCTAAAAAAAAGCACTACAAAATTGCTACAAAATTGTCCTGTGCATTTAGTTTTCTTCTTCATCATCATCGTCGACTTTATCAGTTTTCGGTAATTCCAAGTTTTGCTTCCTCCATTTTATTCTCCTGTTTTGGAACCACACTTTGACCTGTGTTTCTGTTAGCCCCAGTTCTGATGCAAGGTAGAATCGTTCTGTTCCCACGATGTATTGTTGGTTATCGAATTCTTTCTCTAGTCGTTCGAGCTGATCGGGTGAGAAGATTGTCCGTACTCGTTTAGGTTTCTCGGCTTTCCAAGGTCGCTTTGCCGTCTGCGTACACTCCACTGAAAAGCATAAAGTTAACAAAACGTCGCTCAAATGTTTACTTCAAATTTTCAAGATCGTACTGGCAAAGCCTTGGAAACTGGGGAATGGGGTGAAGGACACCAAGGTATTTCTCTACAAGTTTTCAGGAGAAAAAATATTAAATTCCATAGACCCTTACTCTTCCTGTGCCGAAATCTGGGGGGTCAAATGGGAAGATATTTTGAATCCTTGGGCCATAAGGGAGAGCTCGAAAAGTTTTACGATGTTTCGATTTAAGAAAGTAATGATTGCTGAAACTCAGTAGCCTACGTAGCGGACCTTTGATAATAAGGAATTTGGGTCGCGCAGGCTAGAAACTCACTCGTGGTAGCAATGGTCAAACTTTTCCCCAACCCCCTCCCTCTGGTTTTTTTTTATCATTCATTCTCGCACGAAAATTAATGTCCCCCTCTCTATATTTGTCAAATAATAACCGGTCTCTTCAGAATATGCTTAGGATAAAGCAAATATCTGTACTAAAGATGTTTTTAATATACTCATTTTCGCAGCCTTGTTTCATATTTGAATAACCATAATTCATTCATTACATGTTTTAATATCCATAGAGGGATTTTAACTGGCCGATAGAATAGAATAGATATAGCCTCTAGTAAGGTAGTGAGCGCAGAAGGTATAGAGGTAAGGAAAGATCGGCGTAATGACGCACAAAATTTGATATCAATAAAAATACGAATGGTAGGAAATTACTATTTTATGGAATAGCTTGGAGATTTGCTGGAGTTAAACCGCGACGGAAATATAGGTTCCAATTGACGTCGTTACAGCTAAACGAGCATCCATTTCTAATGATTATATTCGACAAATGAGTTAGTCATTAGACTTGAATCATTAAATGGTAATGGACAATTAGTCAGGGTCGGTCCTCTTCAAACACGACAGCACAAACTCAAGCATGATTGATTCCCTGTCGTATCACATCTAGTTTAGGCGCCGTCTGCTCGTTAACTAGTTAGTTTCTTAGAGATTACCAGTGCTAATTGTCTGTTCAAAGTCATTCGTGAGGGGCTGTTTGATTTTGAGATTTGTTAACTTCCAGTAATCCGCGATCCACCTGCTGATGCACAAGGAGTTATTGTTAACACAGCTAAAGTACAAGCGGTTGTTTTAGTGTTGCTTTAATTGCTGTTTTGTGGGATCGTTATTCATAACGATTGTGCATAACGGATAGCTATTGTTGAGAAGAAGATCCCTAATAACCGTACTAAGTAATCTCGATAAAGAACCTAATTTCCCAGCTAAACTTGAGGCTACCTCGAAAGTCAAGACGAATCATACGACAAGTCATCTCATGAAGAAAAGAAAAACAATGGATTTCTTCAATTAATAAAAGCGAAAGCAAAAAGTAATCATGTTACACGGACTGCACCAAAATGCGTTTTATGAAGAAGTAAATAGATAAAGTTTAGAAAATAAAAGTGAAAATTTGGAAAATACAATTCAGGCCAAAAATAGTGTTAGAAACAGAAATGGAGCCGTCTTTTCGCGCCCTTTTGTCTACCCTAATGCAAATTACATGTTGGGAAATTTAACAAAAACGTGATGAATTTTAAAAAGTTGTAATTTTATTAACAAAGAGTCCATTTGAGTTTAAAAACGTCGTTAAAAGTGAACCAAAGCTTTGTAGGATATTTCAATATTTGGAGGAAGAAACAAAGACAATGAAATGGGAAAACGAGCTTTTCAGTTGAGTTAGTGTACTATGCTATTTCGAAAGATCAGCCAAGCAATATTTGGTTATATGATTTCAACAATAAGCTAAATGAACATTCAATAGTTAACTCATATAGTGATTTGTTTTGCCCTCGTGTTCCTAGAGGAAAAGTTAAATTTCTTTTCTTTTCTTTTTTTAAACGAGCAAATTGCAAGGCCATTTTGGGGTCATTAAAGCGTTTTTTTTTTTCAAAAATGTTGCTGATAAACTTGATGATAACTTGAGAATTTTTTATTTCTTTCAGGTACTATTATCATTCGACTATTTCATTATTTCAAAGTGTTCCAAAAAAACTCTCTTGTTTTATTCTGACATTCCAAAAAAAAACATTCGTAAAAAGATCTTTCTGGGGTTGTCCATATTATGCTTTGTTCAAAATGAAACTTGATTAAAGAAAATTAAGCTACTGAACGTAGTATTGGATCCATAAAATACAAAAGAAAAAGGTATTTGCTTTTTTAATTCTCGGTTAACTTATAGAGTACTTTATAACTACACAAAACATTTGGCGGAATCAAAGTGTGGGTTTTCAAAGACAGCACCATCAATGCTGTACTAATACTAACTCTACAAACTAAACAAACTATTATCTATAGTAGTACAATACTAGTGGCACTAAAAAAGAAAAAGGCTTCATTTTTCTTTAGGAATCTTGCGCGGTAAAACGTACTAAAACTTACGAAAGTTCAATTGACTCGCCTTTTTAAAAGTGTGATTACTCTAGGTATGAAGAGTTTATGTGAATTGGGTAAGAATTTTCTCGACTCCAGGATAAGGCAAATAAGGCGGATTATCTGGTCTTACCTTTGTCGTCCATTAAAGAAGAGGAAGAGAGTGACCGTGTGTAACACTCGGGGTAGGGATGTAATCTGTGGAGGGGAGATAAACTGCTACTCAAAGGAGCTGCTTGGCCGTGCTTGCGCAGGAAATCCATGGAGAACGAGCTGGTTGTTGTGCTTGGAAGAGATGGTGCAGATGTGGTGGTGGTATTCAGGATGGACTCGATGGAGAAAGATGGCTGTCTAACATGTCGTACGGGTTCTCTGGGAGCTTGAAAGCCACAATGTTGGGCCGTACAGCACGGAAGAACATAATATCCCTGTAATAACTGTCGATGTGACCTTGTTAGGCTAGAATGATGATGATGAGCGGCACTCATAGTTATGCAATGTAGTAAGTCCTACTCCCGGATCGATCAGTGACTACACCTCTGAAGTCTCGCAGTCTCGCTCTCTTATAAATAGTCTTATACCCCTCCGCTATCCCTTATAATGAGATCCGGAGATGAAGAATTAATTGAGATTGGTTTCTTTATTATCTAGTCTTTGTACTTTATCCTTAGTGACCGCGCTAACTCAACGGCTCGTGCCTTGGAAAGCTGGCCGTTTAGTCTACTATTTTTCCTCATGATTCGACATCTGCTGTTAAATTTAAAGTGGCGACCTCGCAAAGTAATTAGGCAGTCTTAAAACCGTATTTCAATACCATTATAGATTGTTCTTATTATTTTGCTCTTTTGGTCGTACCTATTGTTCTTGTTCTTCTTTTGGCTGCATGAATCCCTATAGGAGATCAACCAACATGCAGAACCTAGTCAAACGGTTTCCATGACTACATGTTAGCAAACTGTAGGCCATTACATTTGCTTAATGTATATTCAAGGGTCGGCTTTAGGTAGGGTACATGAAGTGAAAGGACTAAACCCGCAGATGGACTGGCTATTAAAGAGCAATCAGACTGTCAAGTTTATGATAAAGAAATTGCAATCGCGAATCTGTAGAATGTTGTTATTAAACCTTGAGGGAGCGCAAATGCCAGTAGGATTTGATGGGGAAAAGACCTTCATTGTGATGAGCGATTTGAAGGCTTATCGAGAAGTGTTATCGAGAATGGGCGTCAACAACTACAGTAATTTGAAGAGCGCTCGATTAGAGTTGTACAAGCATGATGTCTTCGGGGATGCTCAAGTCGACTCGAACAGATAGTTCGGAAATACGGGGGGAAAATTGTCCTGATTCATTATGGATAAACCATGTTAACTACCGGTAATGGCTCATCACTTAACGAGTCTGAATTTGGCCATTTTCCCTTGAACAAAGCAATTTTAATTTCCAGACAACATGGACGTATTGTTGATATAACATATAGTTTAGTCTTTTGAAGTCTATGAATGTGTTTTTTTTTCCCTTCGTGTTGAAGGAACCAGGTACTGGTCAAAAATAGAGGACACTTTGACTTTCCCATCTGTTGTTGATTGACCATCTCATGGAGATGTTTTTATCTATGCATTATGTGATTTGGACCTGCAGTGCTGAAGCTGGCTTCAACTCTTTTTCCCGTTTATCTGTATTTAAAGACGTTTGCCTATAATAATAATGATACTAATTCATTTAGTATTTATTATTCTCAAAGTCTGTTGCTAGATGAGCCATATTTTTTCATTGATTCTGAAATTTGTTTCCTAGTTCTGAACTAAAAAAAATGGGGAGCGAAATTAGTACAAATGTATGCAACCTTGAACGTGTTTGTAGTTTTTTTTAGATATGAAGACAATTGTTCAAAGTTTTTGCTAATCAAAACAAGCTATTATTTCTGCAAAACAAATTCATTTTCCACTCACTAGAGACAAATTAAAATGTAAATCTTTTGATAGGAATTTAATATGGCTTTTACAGGGTTTTTGGTCAATAGTTTTGAATTTCTTGCTAACATTTTGAGGTTCAAATTGTATTTCTAAAAAGAGCACTGTGATAAGAGAACTAATAGACAATTTTTCGACTGAAAAAAGCCTTTATTATTGAAGGTATCGAGCAATTTTAGTTGTAAAACTTTCTCAACTCGTACAGAGTTTAGCCTATTGTGACTGATCTGTGACGGAGGAGCTTCTCTCCCATTTTTTTCCTTTCCTTTCCTTTCTATTTTGCGGTAATCTGTACCACGTAAGTATTGGAGCCGTGGTCTGAAACAGCAGGGTTTCAAAGTTAAGCTTGTCAATATTATTTTTAATTCTAAATCACAGAGCTTTGCACTTGAAAGTCTGTAGGGAGTCCAGTGCCATTCATTCCAATCATGTTTTACTTTGAATTCAAGTTAAAACGTTACTGATCTAAATTTCAACTTCAATGGCTTTCGAAGATTTAGTTTGACATTTTTTTCTCCCATGAAGGGCTTTAAAGCCTTTTTCATCCAAAATGTAAAACGGATGTTTTGTTGGTCCGATTCATGGACTACAAAAACATCTAGTTAATTGTATCCCTCTGTGGAGACTTTCACTTCCAAAAAAAAGCCATTTTGTTGTCAAAAATTAAACTTCCAAAGGCCTCCCTCTCGAAATGACGTCCACAATTCGTGTAATGTCTTTCTTTTATTGTTGTATTTTAATCTTCTATTAGCTCTACAGCAACGGGGTTTCCTTATTCAGATCCTTTTTTGATTCCGACGAATTCAATGGGAATTGATCAAAACGTGTTTTAAACGAAAGTTTGGGTTGCTACGTGAAATGATGGCCGATCTCCTTTTCATAGACAACCTCTTCAAATTCCCAAAATATACCTACAAAATACAGTTCAAAATCCAAACCATGGTACTTTGGTTCCAGATACAAATGATCTAATAGATATTTATTTCATTTCTAAGCTTTTAATTCCTGTAAATTTGGTGATTTAGTAATCGACGATATTTTCTTGACGGCTTTGTTTTACGAGAGAGACTCCCCACCGATAGAGAGAATACAAAACCGTCAAGAACCGGACTCAAATACATACGCTCGGACACATGTCCAGGTTGTGTGGATGCTACAGATCTCTCCTAAGCTAGACAAGGTTTAGTGCTCTCCATATTAAAACAAGTGAAGGAAATTACACACATTTGACACTGAGAATGGAAGCAAGCGAACTAACATCTGCCACACATCGAGATAATAATGCTTATACTAGGACTTATTTGTATTCTCTACTTCACACAAGGAAAATTATCACAAATTTTATTTCGATTCTCGCTACTGTCTATCGAATACTGAAGCGTCGAGAAAATAAACCTTCAAAAATCTCACAAATTCCCTTCTCTTTTAATCCGTAAGAACGCGCAGTAAAACGGCTATATTTTTTTTTTCGAGCAGAGTCAAATGTAAACTTCTCGAGTTGATTTTCATCACCGAGATAACTGGCGTTCAAGATACGAAGAGTCAAGTCTGAAGTCAAAAATTAATTTAATAAAGATGAATTAAATGCAATCAAAATAAATTAGCGACAGAGGAAAGAACAGAGGTTGTAGTCTGCATCGCTGTATCGTAGACACTTGCGTAGACAGAGAAGTCCAAGACTATTCGGTTATTTGAAGACAATGTTTATTGGATGGAGTACTAGTTTTGTGGTTTGTACTGCTCACACGTGGCTATGCTAGCGCACATCATGTGGAATTGCTTTTCGAAAAAAATACTTCAAAACCATCCAGATCAGCTTCATGAAGTATCTCGGATAATATTTGGTCAGGCGAAGTCAAAATCTGGACAAAAGAGAGAGGAAGAGAAAAGAAAAGAAAGAAAAAAGAAAAGAAAATGGGGAAATGGAGGCAGCACAATTTCATCGTAGGACACCCATTTAAAACCAAAATTTCTCCGCTTTTTTTTTCGCGCTTATTTCTTCATTTTGTTCTTTGCGCCGTTAAATTATGATCGACTTGTTCTTCGACACGAATGAAAGGCAAACCTTTTCAGTCTAATAGAGTCAAATGTACTTTTGAAGCTGTATTGAAATAATTGCACTTTAATAGTTTCAGGACTAGGACAAAAACCCAAACATCTATAACTAGGCCTTTTGAATCACGAACAGAATTATATAATGCACAACTGAAAGAGGATGTTTTCTTTTCTTTTCCTTCCTATTTCGTTTCGTTTCTTTTCTCCTTCTTTTTTGCCTCTGTACAAGTACCACTGGAAAAATTGTGTCTTCTCGAAGATCATGGAAATTTCGACTTCCAACAAATTCCCATGATATTTCTAACAAATTTCCTACACATTTCCATACCATGGAAGTGTCCAAAAGGTTGGAAATATCATGGAAATTTGTTGGAAGTCGCAATGATTTCCATGATCTGAAGAGGACACGATTTTTCCAGTGTACCTTGTATGCGGACTAATGCCAATGGTCTCAACTTCCACTCAAAACTATAATTGAAATAAGTTTTAATTTTTACTTGAGTACTAACTAAATATAGCATTAGCAAAGCTTAATCCGATTTTAAAATACTATAAATCTAATTTGTTTTCCATGAAGTAAGAATAAATCGTTCTTTGGATCTATTGTATAGTTTCATAGATTTAGGCCACCTCCAAAAGTTTATACTTCATAGTTCTTGTGTGTTAACAGCAGAAACCCAACAAATCAGCGTTGAATTGACAAATTAGAGCTGAGGCAACCAAAGTCACTCGATCAACGTCTCAACAAATTAGGAACTATTTGCATACAAATATCAAAGTGCCGTCAGAATACCGCTTAAAAACACATTACCAAAAACATACATACTTCAGGTATAAACTAATAGTTTATAAAACCAACATATTTAAACTTTGTTGAGTGTTTGACGGTTATTTCAGTCCAAGATGAGAAAAAGGAGATCAGTTTTTAAACGTTTTACAAAAGGTTTTCTAAAATGTAAGGCAGCGCTGGGGACGAAATGATCAAGTTTTTGGAAGTTTTCTCATCATCTCATGTTGTTACAAAAGAGCTATAACCTATTCAATTGTATTTTATCCCGGTTCTTTGTGCTGGGGTCAATGTTCTGCTTTCAGACTTCATGGCCCGCTGTGGTGCCATCCAAACCAGTGGACTTACGTTGTATCGGCGTTTTTGCGCTCGGCTGTGCCCGCTTTCGTGTCTTAGAATGTTCTTTTTCAATGTCTTACAGCAAGACAAGACCAGATGTTTAAGAGAAAAAGAGGCTCTTTTCTTCTAGTTAAAGCTGTGCAGTCTTAAAGACGTGTATTCTAATGCTATCATTGTGTCCACGAGCCTATTCTACGGCGCTGTACAGAGGTCCGGCGCGTGTCCTAAAGTGTAACTCTATCTCTTCCATAAGTACCATTTAATAGACGGCGATAACCTTTATCCCCACACTGAAAGGACACGCATTTGTGCGCCCGCCCGTTATGACAATAAAAGTGAGACAAGCAGTTTGTGATTCTTTGAAATCTTCACATTCGGTTGACACTAGAAAAAGCCTTCATTCAAACTTCACTGTAGACTCCATTTTCGGGCTAAAACAGTTGTTTTTCCATTGTAAACTTCAATTTGTCTGTGCAAAAATCTGTGCCTTAAGATACAGAATTCAAGTACAACAACACAAAAAGATGACGTTTGTTCTCTCGAGCTAAGTGTAAAGTACATCAAAAGCAGAACTAAGTGAGGATTGAAGGTCTTTTATTGCTATTATATCTTAAATACTCCATGAAAAGATTTCACTCCACGGTGTTGTTTGCTTTGTTCAGGTGGAATTAGATGTTCTGCTACCACTGACATTTCATGAAGAACGGCCTGACTTGCGTCTTTCAAATCCAAAAAGCTGAACATACCTTTCGTTGAGCTTCACTTTTGCGCCATCAGTAAGAATTTCTGAGTGTTATCGAACACCCTTACATCGAAAACGCGCGCTTTTTCCCTAGTCCTGAGTGAATTATTCAAACTGTCTCGATGAACTGAGACCTATATCGCATGTCTTGACAGTGTGGACAATCTCTCTCAGATAGTTTGTTGAATCTATATGCCCTGCGTCGGGGTACTTAGTGTGGCCAAAAAGATTATCCATGGTGCCTCTCAACATATGCGGTCAAACAAAATATTATAAGTATATAAATAGTTTATAACATTTAGCGTTAGGTTGGTTTGCTCGTTTAGTCCATTTTCACGATATTGTTAACGAGTTGGGTGAATTTTCGAGCTGGGTAGAGTTTTTCAGCGTATTCGGTAGAATCGCTCCCTTCCGAACGGTTGAAAATTGTGTAAATTGAAACTCCGTATGAAGAGTGATGGTGAACTGACGTTTCGGACGTTAGTCCTTCGTCGGAGAAAATCCAGAATTTTCAACAATTTTATCATATACACCGACGCAGTCTATACTAGTTTCTACGAGTCAATCAATCAATCAATATTTATTTAAGTACCATTATTGAAAAATATTTACATAGGAGAAAATTATTATAAAACTGAAGATTGGTACTAACCAGTTGTAATAGCCAAAGGCTAAACGAGACAACTGGCAATAAGAGTCCCCTCCCGAACGGTGATAGTACGTACAAGACTCAACATGTGGCGACGTAGAGGGGTCTTGTTTCACGAGCCCCGACGGCGTTCATCAGAATGTACCTCATTCTAGATTGTGCAAGCCAGAATGCCACTATGATAGTGACTTTGCTCGGCTATTTGATCATCAAAACTAAAACAGTCGGTTAAAGTCGGATTTTGATAAAATCTGAAGAAAAAACAACTGATTATATATACGCACTGTCGTCTTGCTTGTTGAGGCAAGAAACTGCCAACATTATTGTCAAATAGCTTCAGCCGGAAATCGTGCATCATCGTTGATAACCTCGCAGATACGAATCAATGAATTGTATTTGAATTGCAGTTCACTTCACTTTTGACATTAATATGATGGTATTAGATGACATCTATCACTGGTATTTATTTTGTTCGCTTGCACTGAGGTTTGATTGAGCTTCACAACAGGGCTTGGAGTAAGACAATGTTGTCGTTCACAGTCCTTATTTTGCTCATTGGATTTTTGGACAATGTACACTCACAGGCTCCAAAAGTAAGCAAAATGTTCGATTTTACTGTTTATATGATTCATACATGCGGGAAGCACCCATGGGTGGCAGCGAGCCCAGTGTTCGTATGGAAGCACCCATGGGTGGCAGTGATAGTGAGCCCAGTGTTCGTATGGAAGCACCCATGGGTGGCAGCGAGCCCAGTGTTCGTATGGAAGCACCCATGGGTGGCAGTGATAGCGAGCCCAGTGTTCGTATGGAAGCACCCATGGGTGGCAGTGATAGCGAGCCCAGTGTTCGCATGGAAGCACCCATGGGTAGCAGTGATAGTGAGCCCAGTGTTCATATTGAAACACCCATGGGTGCCAGTGATAGCGAGCCCAGTGTTCGTATGCGGGAAGAGTTGCTTGTAAGATTCTTTCAGTCCTGAGCCTTTAAGAGGGTATTGTTCCATGTTGTCCGATTGTCGCCTTT
>JAABNW020165542.1:0-11757 GCA_015164035.2 Radianthus crispa | reverse complement strand
TAATCCTGCCAAGTTTCATAATTTTATCATTAATCTGAACAATTAAGCACTTTTTTGGACGTTAGCAGCTGGACTAAATGGTGTGTGTGGAAATGTGATTTTTAACGACGTTGTTTCAAAGGGCATTTGTCTTGGCAACTCATAACAGAAAACCATCACTGATTTTGATGTGTTTTGGGGAGGGGAGGGTGGGGGTTGGGATGGCTAATTAACTCTATGACCCCTTCAATCAACCAAAAACTACATCAGTCCAGAATAATGTGCTTATTTGTTATATATATGATATGGTTTCAAGTTCAAAATAATTCAAAAATAATGCAAATCCTGTACAATTATTATCTGAAGTCTATGAATTGTTTTAGCTATTTTGAATTACATGTCTGTTGTTTTCAATATCACACATATGTGCTTGGCCTCATTGTAAACTAACACCTTTTTCGTTAATTGAGTTTTTTACCAATAAAGTCTTAAAGTCTTATTTATTATATTATGTGTCACTCCCTTCAAATTAAGATTATTTGTTTATCTTCTTATTCCCATTTGTTAAACAAAGAAATGATGCTCTAGGGAATGAAAAGGATAGACTTATCATGGCAAAACATTTTACTTAGACTTATTAGGTACTTGAATGGCTTTAATTGACTTGTGCATCTCTAAAAGCAAGGCTTACAACTGCTTTCTGGTGACCTTTGTATTCTCGCACCACTTCTGCAGCATCAATGTTCCACAGACGAGCAATGTTGTCTGATGAAGCTGAAAAATAATGGCAAAAAATATGTAAAATTAAAATTAAAAGTAATCTATGACTAATACTTGTTAAATTCTTGTGCTACTGTCCTCATTCCACAAAATTTTGTCTCATGGCACCATTCAGATATGGTAGGAAATTTATAAACCCTCTGTCATCCCTCCATGATAAAGACCTCACTTTGAAAAGCTTACCTGTGACAAGGTACTGAGAGTCTTCAGAAAAGGCACAATCCCAAACCCATCTCTGTGTGGCATCTTTGAGAGAAGTCTTGAGAGAAAAGTCAGCTGTTTGCCATATCTTGACTGTCTGGTCTGCTGAAGTTGTGGCTAAAAGACTGCAAACAGAGGCAGAAAGGCAAATGGATGATGAAATACTAGGTAACCTGAGTATCAGGCCTTCCTCAGGGGCGGGGAGGGTGTAAAATGGTGATGGATGAATAATCAAATAGATGGGTTGGTTGGTTGAGTGATTGGTGAAAGGATGCATGAATAAAGAGAGTGATAGGTGGACAGAAAGACCATAAGATGACACAGTGGATGAATTGATGGAATGATGGATGATAGGTAGTTGGGTAAATGTGAGTGGAATTTGATGCACCAGCAGAGTGATGGATAAGTGGATGGTGATGCATGGAAGAATGAATAATTAGATTTCGTAAATGACAGATTCATTTCTTACCATGAATCAGGGCTGAACTGACATTTCAGTGCATATCTTTCATGTGATTCAATCTTTGTCTTGGGATGAAGTACAGTTGGATCTTCATTTGTTCCGCCAGATAGACTCCAAACATAACAATTCCCCTTATTAATAGCAAACATATTCTATCAATACTGAAGATTAACAGGGACATGTCATTAATCCTTATAAATTACCTTGTTATTTACTGCTGCCATATATGATGCTTCTCTGTCAATACTGATGGACAGGACTGAAGCATTTTCATCTGGGATCTATTGGAGGCAAACATAGATGGAATGAGATCAAGTATGGCATTATAAGGTAAGGTGTGGCATGGTAGAGTCAGGTGTAATACATGTGGAATATGTTATATGGTGTAGTGTGGTAAGGTGTGGCATGGTATAGTCAGGTGTAGTGTTGTGGGATGTGTTATATGGTGTAGTGTGGTAAGGTGTGGCATGGAATAGTCAGGTGTAGTGTTGTGGGATATGTTATATGGTGTAGTGTGGTAAGGAGTGGCATGGTATAGTTGTCATGTTGTGGGATATGTTATATGGTGTTGTGTGGCAAGGTGTGGCATGGTATAGTCAGGTGTAGTGTTGTGGGATATGTTATATGGTGTAGTGTGGTAAGGTGTGGCATGGTGTAGCTTGATATGGTATGGTATGGTGTGTGCTGTGTGTGTCATGTTATGGTATAATGTATGATAGTGTTGTAAGTCAGAGCATGGTTTAGTGAGGCAATGACGAAGTTTGGGTTGAGGAAAGTTGCTGAAATATGACACAGAACATACCAGCTGTTCATTGTGATCAGTCCTTAAATCCCACATGTGAATAGCTCCACTTTGATCTCCAACAATCAACTCACCCTGAGGGGAAATAAAGGAAAATGAAAACTGTTAGACTAATAAATAGGTTAGATAGGAGGCAGGATAGCTGATATGGCATTCGTCTTGCAACCCAATAGTCTGGGTTCAAGTCCCACCATGACCATTAGCTGAGACTGTATTTGTTCAGATTTTGATTTGATCAAATTTAGTCTCTTGACCATGGTTTTCCAACTGGTTTGCCTCCTTGGGATTTTTAAGGGATTGGGTTGGGTTGGGAGGGCAATCTTATGGAAGAGCCCCTATGGGGAGTGATGGTTGTAAAATGTTTTTATTTTGTTTACATAGCATGGATTATAAAGTTGTAACTCAGCACCTGATTTGGGTGAAGACAAACACAGTTTACTGGAGCATTAACTTGAAAAACTCTTTGACACTGAAGGTTACGTGACCTGAAACCAAAAAAAGGAGTAATGAGAGTACCACAAATTTGAGAAAAATCCACAAACACATAAAATTATAATGATGTCAAGAACGTTAACAGTATGAACACTTAGCACTTGCCATACCTGAGGTCCCATATTCTTGCTGATGAATCTTCCCCTCCAGTAAACATCCATTTGCCATCTTCATGGAATCCAACTGCTGTGACATTCTTGGAGACACCATCATAGTTCACAACCTGTATGATTGATATCATACTGTATGTTTAGAGCTCCTTAGAGATTGTTGATGCTACACAAAAAGGTTGGTTATTGTTTCATGTTACGCTTACGCCAGTCAGTACTCTTTCACATCGGCCAAAAAGATGCTATTTTTTTGTGAAACAGTAGAACGAGGAGCATCACATAGATATATGCGTCGTTCTACTGTTTCACGAAAAAATGGAGCATCTTTTCGGCTGATGTGAAAGAGTACTTATTGGCATAAGCGTAACATGAAACAGTAACCAGAAGGTTGTTCATGGTTTTCCTGTGGTCCATGCCACAGGAAACCCAAACACAAGTATACAAATAAACAATTGAACTTACTGGATTTGGGTTTGCTGAGCTAATGTCATACATCCTTATGTGCTGATACCCTGAAGGAAAAACGATTACATTTTACAACTTAAATTTATTTAAGATTAATCAATCAGTTTTTAAAGAATTTTGTAATGTGGGAGGGGTGAGAGAGTATTCTTTTTCCATTTCTTTTTGCTCTTCATAAACCACATTATTTGAAATCATGTATCAGGTATTTCCTTGTGTATTACAAGCCAATGACGAGCATAGCTCATTTGTATGTGGTTAGATACTTACCTGCCGCAGCCAATAACTGACGGTCTGGTGTAATCTCCATAGCGTTTACCTGGTAAGGACTCATCAAGGCTTGATAACATTTGACAATATAGATATGCTAATAAAATAAATCCAAGTGACTTGAAAAATATTTGGGCTACCTGTGGTAACACCTTGTGCAAACCTACCTCTGATGACGTTTGTCAAGAAGTTTGTGATTGACAAGGTATTTTTTACTTCTAATTTTGTGTGTCCATAAATATGAAAGGTTATTTTCGCAAAATTCTAGTGATATAAGCTTTATACTAAAGAAATTCAAAGGATATAGAGTCTGGGTGTTGGGCCGTTCGGCAGCATATTCCACTGTGTGCCTGCCAGAATCGTATAGTATGATCGTAGCCAGCAGTGGCTAAGATAACAGCCTCACTATTCCCATTGCCACCAGACATAATGAGGGTAGAATATCTGGTATTATTCCTGGTTAATCATGGCGATATAACCATCTTCTGGTTTGTTCATTCCTCCATCTTGACTCTCGGTCGGGATCTGGTACGGACTAAGTAACCACGCTTCTATATTTTCAGAAACTTTTTGAATGATTTTTCTTTATTTTATCTCGACATTTTCATGCTTACAATACAAAAGCATAAGTTTACTCTGTCTAAGAATAATTTATACCATTACCATCATTATGAGGTTTTAGTAGGAATTTTTATTTTTTAGAGAAATGGAATTCGAGTCCAAGCTACCTTAGTACAGCGGTTGGACGTAAACAAGCGTAGAACAACATTTGCGATATTACATTTGTAAGACATCCATTTGTAAGTAGATTTTCCCTAAAAACATAAAAAAGCGATGGGAATCCATGGGCTGACTTCGTATACAGAATCAGTTGGAAGCTTATGGAGCAGTATACAGATAAAGGAGACCAAAGTAATCATAGATGGAAGCTCCCTCTTGTGGCATCTCTACCTCAGCGAAGGGATCGATTACCAGCATGGGGGGAACTACGATCAACAAGCTGATGCAATAGCGCATTTCTTCAAGGCTTTGGAATCTAGTGAAGTGAAACCTTATGTCATAATAGACGGGCCAACTGCCGCTAGGGATAAGAAGCTTGAACGGATAAAGACGCGCTTTGAGAAGGATATAGAATCAAGCTACAGGCTGTCAGGAGGTGATTGCTCTTGGTCTCTTTTACCACTGATGTCAAAGAGAGTGTTCATCCAAGAACTAAAGAACCTTGGAGTACCTTTTGTGGTCTGTGACTGGTAGGTATATATCTACTGGCTTTTTGTTATGTAGCCATTTTTAGGCTGAAAACTTGCACAACAGCCTCACCGTGCATTTCAGACAGATTGACTAAGAAACCCCCCTCCCCCCTCCCCTAATAGAATGCACCCTGAAGGTCATCGTATATGACGGATGACTAAACGTTTTTTCCCTACATGAAGTGAGGCAGACCAGGAAGTAGCTTCACTAGCCAATCTTTGGAACTGCCCTGTAATCAGCAATGACAGCGATTATTGCATCTTTGATCTCCCAGCCGGCTACGTACCTCTGAAGTCCTTGGACTGGAAGGGGAGTTCTATTAGTGGCCAGCTTTACAAGCGCCAACGCTTGGCAGAGCATTTGAAGATCCGACCAGAGTTTTTCCCACTCTTTGCTTCTTTAGTAGGAAACGATTTCATTGAGGAGAGTACGCTTGATCCTTTTAAAAGAGCACTTTATGCAGGTCATAGTGGAAGAAAAAAGCCAATAACCGATATCGCTGGATTATTTTCTACTTCAAATAACCTTGAAGCGGCCTTGGAGTGTGCGTTAAAGATGATACCAAGCGAAAAACAAAGAAAAAAATTGAGATCTGCTTTAGAAGAATCGATGAAAGAATACTCGATATGTGACTACACGTTAAACGAATTTTTGGAACTGGGAGATATCAGAACATCATTGAAGACCCTGGATTCCCACGATATTCCTTCCTCGCTCATAAGAAGGTATCGGAACGGTATTTTTCCTGTCAAATACATGGGGGTTCTTACTTCTGGGAGACATTTCCTCACCGTTCAAGTAGAGAAGCCCACCGAGCGCTCCACACACGACTGCTCGTGTGACCTAAGGCGTACCATGTATGGAATCATTATGAAACCACCACAAGGCCATGAATCCAGCAAAAAAGGCGTAGTTAAAGAGTGGTCAAGGGATAGAAGAAGTATAAAGAAATCCCTCGTACAACCGCTTTGGGGACCCGTTCGTGGGTATGGGGAACTCCGAAAGTTAGATGACTTGGAAAGAATTGAGGTGAGCGAAAGGCGACAAATGCTGTTGATAATTCTGCAGTCAAATATTCAATCTGTGAAGTCATTACCCGAGGGTTTCCAGTTGTTTGCTGCGTCACTTCGCTACTGGATTCAGAATGCCAACCCAGATGTTCGCCCGATATTGGTGCAAACTTTGTTACTGGTACATTTGAGACTGCTTGCTGAAAGAGAAAAATGCCCATCGCCAAATTCAAGTGATTTCAAGAAGTTACGGAGATCTGATTTCGATATCAATCTTCAGCATAGCTTCGCACAGTGGCAAGCAGTCATGTTTGAGACGATATCTTTGAATCGAATTCTTTTGGACCCGTTGGTAGAACCCAGGCTATCTACCCTGTATAATGGTGTTATGGCTCAATCAATTGTCCACGAGATAAAGCAAGGTTAGTGTGCGCGGGGGGTTAGTGTGCAGGGGGGGGGGGGGAAGAATGGCAGAACCGCGCACGTACTCCACTTAGAATTCCAACAAAGCCGCCCGAGTTCAGATATATCTAGCCAGTATACTAGTATTTCTATATTCTAATCAACTCTCAATCACCCCTTTACTGTCCCTCTTCTCTCATGCACACGGAACCCATATCCCCACCTCACCTCACAAGACTCCTCTCATTCGTGTCGATCCATCGCCCCGGATTAGTCTGTCCTGTCCTGCACTCCCCTCTCTGATCGTCTCCTAAATCACCGGCAAAAGACAGTTCTTAGGAATTTCAACTTCCTTTTTGTAGATAAAACAGCTGAATCCATTGTGGTGAGGACACCAGACTTTGACCAGCTTTACGCGGCTGTTACAGATGGGATGTTGATGGATCCATCCAAGGGAAGAGAAGGGGAACAAGAGATGAGGAACAATGCTCAAAATGCTGGAGCAACTGAAAGCGAGCAGACTGTAAACAAACGAGACAAGAAACCACCCGAAGTCTTGCAAGGTAATACGTTTGCTTTGCTCTGCAATGAAGAATCCGAAGATGAAACTGAAGATGAACCATAACAAGAAACAGAACTCTAAACAAGAACACTCTTTAAAAAAGTGCCAGCACGGGTAACGAATTCCTCTCGCATGCATGGAATTCGGCCCCACCATTCGTCATGCTTATTAAAGTAAACCATTACAATGTCTTATCACTAGGAAAATATTACGTTTTATTTATTCTAAAATTAATAAGGGCTTTCTAATCATTTTTCTTAGAAAAAATATGTGAAAACTACTACCTTGAAATGGGAACTTTAAAAAGACCATAACTTTTCTCTCTTGATTCCAGTCTTCTTCTCGTGGTCATGCCACGAAAGGAGATTGGGGCTAGTCAGTTTTTAAACTTTTATGTGAAAGTATTTGTCAAGCCTATTAAAATCATCTAATTTACATTTTACAATATTTTATCATGCATAATTTACGTGAAACAGTGTTCCTTTACAGACATCAAACTGTGGTTGAAGCCTTATTCACATGCACAAGAATAAATTCTCGTTCATATTTGATACAATATTTGGATAACACGAGTTCACTTTCAGAGCCCTCGTTACTTTTTGCCCAGCAGAAACAAATTCTGAGAGTTTTATAAGCAAACACAGACATAACTGGACAGTTTTTAGAGCACGCTTTTCTCAATAAGAAAACTAAAAACCAGAAACTCTTTACACTTGCATTATGGCCAGGAATATAATTCTGATAGACAACATGTATTTATAAAGAACTTAAGTAGCTTTGGCATTCAATTTTGATAAATTATCCTGCTAACTTAAAAATTGAAAATATTAATGACGTCATCCCTCCTCGCCCGCCCCACCCCTCCCCTGGTCAAATATTAAATATCAAGCCGAGGCAATTGGCTGACACTGCAGCAAATGGCAAATTATACGGTAGTATTTCCTGGGCTAAATATGTTGTTTGGAGCCTGATTTACCTTTATCTAGACTAAACTATTTATAAGCGACTCCTTTAAAATGCCCAAAGATACAATCTCGTGGCATTTCACCAACCATGGCACCGGTGCCGACTACTGGTGGCTCATGTTTGGCAACCTTAAGGTCACGTGATACCAATTCACGCTAGATTCCAAGTTGCTTGGATAACTTCTTTCTTAGTCACGTGACTCACTGTTGAGTCGATAAGACTCGCCTATAGTCACATGAGCGATTTTGAGTCACGTGAAAAGATGTCTTAAGGTCTGGAAAAACCAATTTTTTTACTGTTATCCTATTTGGTACAAGTCTATTCTGTCCATACTATTTACCATATGACATGTGACGTCACACGGATGTCGACTTATCGGGCTGGTCGTCGAACATTGTCTCGATTTCTGTTGAGAAGTCTGACAGCATGCTGTTGATATCTTTCATTAAATCCTCTGTGTACCTGAAGAAAACAGAAACAAAAAGAGTTATACCAAGCGACTACAAGTCTCGGCCAGCGAGACTATGATGAGGGTGGAGGGGAGGTGTTCGTCATACAAAAATAATCCTTGGACTCCAAATTCTTACTGTTGATCTTTTAGTAGCTCTTCATCTGTATCAACGTCATCTTTAGAAGTAGTGTTGTTGTTGTCGTTGGTGGTGGTGGTGGTGGTTGTAGTAATAGTTGTGTCTTGCTTAAGGGCTTTGGGTTGATCTGTAATGAAGAAAAGGAGAAGCCATCCGATGAAAACAGCGCCCACAAGCTACAAACAAGCTAAGGCAAGAAAAATACACACCTTGGCCAACAAGAATATTCTCCTGTGAACGTCTTCTTTGTTCCTGAAGACCTGCGAAAAAAGAGCGAGGATGAATGCACACATGACGGCTGGCGTCTTCCCAGGTGGATTTTTATTCAGAGTAGTTTTTGTATTCAGTAATACAGAAGGGTTTACTCGACGGTAATCTCAACAATATAATTAAAGGGAGAAGCAAAGGGCACTAGAAACGATGTACAAAACCACAGGGCGCTGAGGGGAACATTGCATGGACACTCGATTGAAACACATCTATATAGATGAGTACACTTACACCAAGTCTAGATGTGGTAGCAAACACTTTGAACAAAGGCCCAGAGGAACATATATTCAACAGACACAAAATGATAGACTGAACGTGGAACATTCCAAGTACTGGACAACGAAATATGGCGATAGATGGACAGTCCATAGCAATAACGAGACTACACGGATGTATTACAGTCAATGTACAATGTGATATCTTAAAAACATGTTGAAAACATGTTAGGCGTGGCAGTACCCACTATGTCTCTTGGACTTGGATACCAACAAGTATCTTATGAACTGAGCGGACAAAGACAAGACAATAGGATTGTGTGCCCATGTGAAGACTACCTGCCTCATGACAGAGATAGTTGTTTTACCTGGCTGGCTCTCGCATGTCATCGTAAAGTCGTTATTGCCATCTTCATATCCACTGTTTTCCGAACTAGGATCGGTGAACCTTTGTTTTAACTTCTCGAATGACTTACGACGATCGTAGTGCTTTCGTTTTTCCAAATCTTCAAGGGCTGCCTCGATGGCATCTTCACTACCTGTACTCGAGCAGGAGCGTACACTTCCGGCCCGCGTTTTAGGAAGGGTGGGTGGTGGCATCTTCCTGGGACTTGAGCCCGCGCTACTGTATAAGCGTCCTAGTAAGATGTGTTGTCAAGACCATAGTTAGCTACCTAACGCCGCTCGGACAGGTCACTTGACAATAGAAGTTTGCTTGGCTGATTATGAATAAGCAAAGTCTGAACGATGGCAAAAGAACGATGGCACGTACCAACGAAAATATGCACCAAGATAATTATGTACCAGTGGAATCACGCACCAATTACTATATGCACCATTTAGGCACCAACATCGAGATTATGTACCACTAAACGATATCATGCACCCAGGAGATTATGCACCAGTGTCATCATGCACCAAACACTTTAAGCACCAGAAGTTACGTACGAAGTAAGTTGTTTACCGACCACAACATGCACCAAAGATATTATGTACCAGATACGTTATGTACCAAAGAGATAATGGACCAAAGATACCGTAAAAGAGATTTGCACCAACGAGATTATTTATTACATAAATCATGTTCCAGAGATTATGAGCCAAAAAATATCAGGTGTAAAGGAATTACTACGTATAACTTTGTACCACAGATATAATGAACCACTGCGAGATTATGTACTTACATGTACCACATAGATGAGTACCACCAAAGAGATTACGGACGAAAGACAATGTGTTTAAAAAAGATGTAATAACGAAATTATACCCCTAGAATTTCACAAACAGACACGACATGCATACCTAACCTTTGAAACTTCGTCAGATAGAAAAGACTTAGTGCGACCATGCATATGTCAACAAGCCAGTTTTAAAGTTAATAACTGCAGTGAGTTAGTGGAGTCTCAACGGAGACCTGTATTACGTACGAATATAACCAAGATTGAGTGAGGTTGCCGCAACAAGAGAGGCCAGGGACCATTAAATGAGTAAATTAGGGGGGGGGGGGGGGAAGAAACCCAAAGTACTCATAATTATCAATCTGACTTACTTTCAGTGTTTTGGGTATCGGTTGTACCACTGTCCTTCATCACCTTGACTGGTGACCCAGTAGGTTTGGGTGCCACGGGTGGTGGGGGTTTTTTGGGTGTCTTGGGTTTAACGGGTGGCGGAGGTCGTTTCTTAGCCGTCTTGGAATCAAATGATGTACCACGCATGCGCTGATCGAAACTGGACGATTCACTCACAGTAACATGGGATTGATCCATCGACTTATGCCGAGGGCGTGACTTCGTGAAGTTAGGTTCCTTGCTATTTAGGCTGTTATCTTGCCGGACACCACCAGCAGTTTTTCCAAAGTCTCCCTCAGCTGGTTTAGAGGACGATTTGGTGTCTTTGATCTCTGATGAGCTGATATCCAGTTGGTTTTCCATGGAGTTGCTCGATCTTGTTGCTGAATCTCCTGACAACCTGTCTTTAGATGAACTCCTTGAGCGGCGAGATAATGACATCTGGAAGGGACCGCTTGATCTTTTCTCGTTGGAATGGCTCGGAGGGCTTGCTTTCTTTTTCTCAGTGGAGTCTTTGTCTAGTGAGTCAAGTATAGAATCCAGATTTGGAGTGCTTCCTCTTGTGTCATCGAGTGAATCAATCTGTAACGACGCCATTTCTCTGTCTAAAGTCTTTGTCGGGGTATCTTCTCTTGTCTCATCAGAGTCTTCATGTTCTGCACTTGTGTCTTCAAAAGCAACAGCAACATCACTGGCTCCATCTGCAGGCAGCCTCGACAAAGCGCTGTCAATATCCGTGTTCATTACTTCCATTCCTTCTCTTTCTTTCATTCGGTCTTGTTCTACCATATCCAGATCTGTCTCTAAGTAGCCCTCAGCATTCCCTATGCCAGTCACCTTGTTGTGGGTTCCCTGTGTGTTCTCGTCTGGACCAGCCAGTCCCAAGGCCTTTACAGCCATCCAGATCTTTCTTTGATGACCTGGTTTTGTGATTCCTATGGACACAATATCTTCGATGGTGATATCTTGGACGAAATCCATGTCATCAAAGCCGTTGTCTATGAACTGGGGTATGTACTGGTCCAGATGTATCAGACGAAGCCACATCATGATGTCCTCCTAAACACACAAATGAGAAGCAATCAAACATCCATACAACCAATACTCGCCTTAAAGTGCCAACTGGTGAAAAAGCCAAGAGGGAGCAAAATGACGTGTGAACTCCAGTACCGCAAACGCAAGACTAAAGCGCTTTTGATGTAAACAACTATTACTGAGCATGCCTACTTTAATCTGCTTGCATGTGTGTTTTACGAGTAAGAATTGCTTGCGTGTATAATGTAGGGGTCTGACCAATCTCGTCCCCAGAGCCCGCGTATCTTCTGGCCTGCGGCGAAGAACGGAGGCTCTGGAATAATCCACTACCG
>JAABNW020165431.1:2500-11763 GCA_015164035.2 Radianthus crispa | reverse complement strand
GGGTAATGCCCTGGAGACCCATGGGTACTATTGTGCTGGATTGCGCAACATGCACATTTTCTAGCGACTACGACACACACAAAAAGACCCAAAGACATTTTATGACTCGTACCTACGGCCAAGGCCTGGGCACGAGTAAAAAGGAAAGCAATAAAAAAGAAAAGGAAAAAAGATACATCAAGTACGAATTTCCCCAAATTTTTATATTAGAAAATACGATTCATAATGCATTGCCAGCTGTCAGCCTTTCGGCTAGTTTGTTTGATGTCCAAAAACGGGCGTTGCTATGGTCGCCGATCGAAAATGCTTAAAGCTAAGTTAAAGTGTTTATAAGCCTTAACTCGATACTTTCAGCATTGACTATATATGGAGTGAATAAGAGGATGGTTAAAAAATTTATATGATTTGAGTGGCTCATCTTTGAGATATCAGGGGGTTTTCTTCCAATATGCTAATAAGTGTGATGTCACATAAGGGATTTGGTTTCTTTTACACTGCTTATAAATCAATGCCCTCAATACTTGGAAAAAAACAATTTTGCAATTGCCTTTCTGTAAAACCCGAATAAGACAATGATAATTTATATATGATATTTTACTGCTCCTGAATGTTTTTGTATATTTAATCACGCCTCCTATGACATCACACTCATTAGCATATTGGAAGGAAAACCCTTAATATCTCCAAGATGAGCCACTCAAATCATATAAATTTTTTAACCATCCTCTTATTCACTTCATATATAGTCAATACTGAAAGTATCGAGTTAAGTCTTATAAGCACTTTAAGTTAACTATATGATTAACAAACTGCAATACCAAGGAGCTCATTATGATGATGACATGGAATAAATGCGAGTCTAATTATGATGATAAATAAGCACAGAAGGTTTTAATAAAAACTGCAATACCAGGGAGCTCATTATGATAATGATATGGAATAAATGAGTCAAATTATGATGATAGATAAGCGCAAAAAATAGCTTTTAATAAAACCTGCAAACTGGGGAGCTCATTATGATGATGGTAGAGTAGATGAGAGTCAAATGATGATGATAAATAAGCACAGAAGGTTTTAATAAAAACTGCAATACCAGGGAGCTCATTATGATGATGATATGGAATAAATGAGTCAAATTATGCGCAAAAAAGGTTTTAATAAAACCTGCAAACTGGGGAGCTAATTATGATGATAATAAAGCACTAGATGAGAGTTAAATGATGATGATAAATAAACGCATCATTCTATTTCATTTCATTCCTTCCATCCATTGCTCCCTCTCTTCATTAACATCATGCCATCATTGACAGATCAATGTTTTTTCCATTAGTGCAGTAATAACTCCTATTTTTGCTTAAACCAGCAGGGTATAGATACATGAATAGTAGCGCCCATTTTAATTGCGGGTCATTTTCACGCGTTGCTATAGAAACCTGACATTAAAGGTTTATTTTCTAATGAAACAGCTTTCGTCCCACACGCAACCCTTTTCGACGATGAGTTAATTTGCGCCAATTTGGAAACGACTTCTAATGCTTACATATACTGGTCAAGTTTAATCAACTAGGATTTTATGTCGTTTTGGAACTACTATGTTCGAATTGAAACTAGTCAATTATTGGAATTGCGTCAATTTTGCTTAATTAGGAAACAACTTTTCTTCTTGTTATTTTAAGAGCTCGTTCAGTTGCCTTTAATTTGGTTGTATAAAGGTTTGGACTATTTGTTTATTTTGGCATTATATTCCGATTGAACGCCAGTCGGTTCACAGGATAAGCGTTCATTCTGCACAATTAGGAAATGTCTTTTCTTGATATTTTAAAAGCCTTTTGAGTCGCTTTCAAGTTTCTAAATCTACATTTATTAATTGACAACGCTTTCGCATCAAGTCAATAATTGACTAACTTTTTTGAGCAAATTTTGCTTAATTTTAATCAAGAAATGCACTAGTTAATTTATTTCATCGTATCTTAAGGAGTGCTCACTGTTGAACTGAACTAAACTAAACTTCATGATTATTTTCAGAACGTTGGTGACATCACTAAACCCGCGGTAACATACATGATGGATGGCTATACAAGGGAAGTTAGCGTGGACTTGGTCATTAATTATTTTAAGAAAAGGAACGTTTCCTCTATTTATTCACCTTAACATATCACAAATAAAAGAAAGAGAAAAAAAATGAGGAATTGAGAAAAGATTGCCTTGGATGAAGAATACCGGGCATATCTACAGCATGCAATTACAGTTTTTGTAATACCTGAATGATTTAAGAGCAAATAAACTGTTTCCAGACCAAAGGAAAGTGTTTATCAATTGTTATCAATTGCCTTGTGCTAAAACGAAGTACATTAGCTTGTTACTCAACAAGCCTAAATTGAAACTTTTTCCGATATCACGCTGTTGACGTGGAGCTATCGAAAACTAATTGGTTTTTGTTATGACCCAGAACGATCAGCATGTTAGCTCGCTTTTACTTGATCAATCATTTATATGAACAAACTTTCATCTCCAAGTATTGTATGAGGCATATTTCCTTTGTGCTACTCTTTGCTTGTCAGAAAATGTTCACGTTATTTCGACTGTCAGTACGGTAATTGGCAAAAAGGAAATAGAAAAAATCGACTGGCATTGAGAATGGGAGTCCTGCAGTTGCGATATAGCTTTGTTTATCTCACAATGATTCAGGGTTTTTTCCCCATCAATTTTATTAGGATATTTTTAGGAACCAATCAAAACGCACTTTATGCGCGTTATCCAATCACGTTGCTCGAATTTGTTTCGAAAACCCTTTTGATGCAATACTAGCTTTACTAAGCAAGCCTTTCGAAAATTAACTTAAATAAGTATCTGCGGAAACAAACATTTGTTGCATTTTTGAAAACATAATTGAAAACTCGTAAATTACCTTTAAAATTAAAATTCAAAACAAAAAACTAAATACGTTAGTTTAATGACTTAAATTTCTTTCAACTCAACTTGCGATAAAATCCATAGTTCATCATATGTCAAATTCTCGTCCCTAAAGTTGTTATGCAGTAATTAACAATTCGTGATTAATGTTTTTTTATGGCTTTTATTTGAGTTCAGTCTTTGCTAGCTTGTATAGAGTATGTTCAAGACTTACTATTGGTAAGAGGTATGTACGTACGCCTATGGCAAGAAAGGTGTCGTTATACCAAAAGAGAAAACCCATAGGAGATTCCACAATGGAATGGGCTATAAAACTCAGTGCTTTGAAGTTGGTTTTGGACCTTCAGACAGTATTCAAAAATGCAGATTCCAGCTAGTTCTTGGTACTTAGAATGACCTTATTGCCTTTGGCTCTTACGAGCTTTTTTTGTTAAAATTGATATACGCACACGGCCTGTTCGATTAAACGACAAGAACAGCAAATTTGTCAAACAAAACAACCTTCTTGTACAAATATTCACCATGACATGACAAAGTCACTCGCGCAGATCTTACTTTTGTATTTGTATATTTTCCCATATTTATTTTCTTTGTTTGTCCTGAAAAACGCTTTCCTAATATAATATTTCAAATCTGAGTAGTTTTATGATTTCCTAACTTCGCTAGAAATTATTCTTACAATGTTAAAGTTTGAAAAAAAGCTTAAATTATAATAGAAACATTTCTCAGAATTCCTAACAATCAAGTTCGCAGATAGTACTCGTAAAGAACTATCAAGTGCTTGATTGCTCAAACTTATTTTCACATTTTTCGATATTTGACTTTTTTCTGTACATTATATATGGTATTTTTTTCACGAATCTATTGACCACTGATTGGTTTTGCTCGATAACCGAGAGCTAGTTTGGTCAGGTTTGATTTATGTGTAATACTTTCGTATTAAAGTTACTAACCAAAAGATTTTTCTCTCTGAAAAAGTTAGAACTAATAATATCAAAAGCAAATAATCTTTTTCACGAATAATGAAATCCAATCGAAATTTGAAATCAACTGTTTTTCACTCTCCGAATGTCGGTTCATATTTTTCTAGAAGGTTTCAGAATTATAAAGTAAGTTACGAGTTGTTCTAATCATATAGTTTTTGAGGACATTTTCGAGTAGATTGAATCAAGCTGGTACAGTTTCCATTCTAGACGATGGTAAAGGATGAATGACAGTCCTCATTCGCATCATCAACAGTGCTCTTTTGGCCGCTTGTCGTATCTCCCTCATACGCCAGCAATATATCAAAGGGTTCATGAACGAGTTGAGTATAACCACAGTCTCTGTCACATCCACAGCTACATACAGACTCCTGTGTTGACCATCACCACTGCTATGATTGTCACTGTTGTGTAGGAGTGTGGTGCAGAGAATGATTATCTGTACACAAATATAAGGAATATAGCACAGCACAAAAAGGCAGTAGACTACGAACATGCTAGTGACGGATTTACGATAGCGCGCCATGTTGAGCGCATTACTCGCGATGCTGCCGTCGTGTTGAATCGTGGCTGTAGCTTTAGACTGAGTTTGGATTTGGGAATTATGTCTGCGTAGAACACGATAGATACTTAAATAAGTGACAGATGTACCTAATAGGAAAACTGGCACCACTACGCAGACGCTTATACGGTACATTGTCATGCTCCAGATCTGGATCGTCGACATCGCGCCAAAGATGACCCAAAAACTGAGCAGGATAAAAAACACTCGTTTGGTCGTAACGATAGCAGCGTATCGCAAGTGCCAGTGAAGCGCTAGATATTTATCGATCGTGAATCCCGCGACCGTCAAGAACGACACCCCACAAAACATCACCCCAAAGAACGTATAAGCAACCTGTACGGTGCACCAGTTGTTGAAGGGTTTGCCTTGGAGTTTAGGGACAATCCTGGCTATATTAAGAGGCGGAACGAGTAGCCCGACTCCAAGATCAGAACAGGCAAGTCCTATCAGCAAAACATTGGAGACTGTTTGAAGAGCAGGAGTGATTCCTATTCCCAGTATTATGACAAAGTTCCCAACAATTGTGGGCAGACATATTAGGCCATTGATGACAAGAATTGCCAGATAGGTAGTTGAGAAAAACTGGCTGTAATCGGCCGGTTCGTTACCGATGAAAAAGCACTGATCATACGAGTACAAAGTCGAATGCGATGGTTTTGTTGTAGAGTAGTTCGACATTTTCCCCACTGAGAGTAGCTTGCTTAGGTGATGATATTCTGTAGGCTATGGTCAAAGCCACCAAAGACACAAACAACCTCTTTGCTAAATAGAAATAACGGTTGATAAAAAGCGTCGAGTCCTTCACACCAATTAAGTCGGCTTTTCTTCCCAAAGAAGCACTTGAAAATGAACTGTTTGATGCACGTCGTAAAAGAGCTCCTTTGTAAAGCGATCTCCAGTAAATTAGTTCAGGAAAGATGAAAAGATGTCAATTAGAGAACAGAACAACCCGATTCGCGCTAAATCCATCTTCAAGTCACATCACCAGGTCTTTCAATCGGTGAATTGATAGCAGCCGAAGAACAAACACGTTGGAAAGGCGATTTTTAATTACGCTGTATGGCTCCATGCCACGCAGGTGTAACGGCACAACATTGGTCCACAGAAAAGCCTATGCTAGTGAAAATAAAACACCTGAGAAAAAATGATAAGGCTTATTACAACGCAAATAGAGGACAGAAACTCCATTGTTGTTGCATGCTTGCAGTTTATACGAAAAGGACAATGGAAGTTCTCCTCAAAGTTTCAATATTATGTTTCCTGTTTTACTTTCGCGAGTTATATCAACGCGATAAACAGAAAACGTTGGCGCACGATCACAAGCTTTAGTCACGTTACCTTGATTCATCCCTTTTCGCTTAATATGGCATTTTTTTGTGCTCAAGCCGGTAGTAACCAATATATATTGCCTTATTTGCTGTCAACAGAAATTTTCAAAAGGAAGACACAGCCGAGATTGAATAGAAGCTCATTTATGATTTATCTAAGCAATTTTTGTATTTACCACGACAGGGCGAAGTTCCGTTTTAGATGCGGCAAAGCCACTGAAATTCTTATCCTGCCGAGAAATATACGACAGTTTGTGTTTGAAAATCATGATATTGAGAGCGTTGGAACACGTAGCATAATCACTCGCTTAGTTTATTCTGATTCAGTTTTTATTCCAGCAATGTCTCAACTTATGGTTGGACTCTGAAGTACCGCTCTGGGGTTATTGGTTTAAAGTTAAGCAGCAACAATACCAAATGCAAGCAAATTAGAAACGCTTGAAAGATGATTAGCTATTTGTTCTAGAGTCGTATCCGTAATTAGTCAATCTAGAATGATCGATCGCGACTCAAATTTTTTTTCATTTAACAAAGTAAAAAAAAAAGGGATAAGAAATTAAAAGAAAAAACTTTCAAAAGATTGTTAATCCTATGGACCGCGGAATTGAAATATGGCGTCCAACTTGAACAGCCATTGTTCTGGACTGACTAGCCTCGTCTTTACGTTGAAACACAAAAGGGTTATCACATGTGTGAGAGACTAGTCAGTCCCGAACAATGGCAATTGAAATTAGACGCCATATTTCGATTCGGTGTATATGAGACAACAAAAGCGATATACGGTACAATTATACAAGAGAAGAGACTTTTACCGACCAAGACGTCTATTAGAGCGCGCGTGTTAGTCTTTTTTGCCATTTCACAGCTTCAAAGACATTTAATAGATTCAGAGGACTGTTCTCGTCACTTCCACTATTAGATCTTCACAATGAATCATAACGACTTTCGGGCGACTAATGAAATTCGAATAGCAGGAGGCGAAAGTTCGGCAACTACTCCTTGCCCGCGCACAATTTGATATGAAAAAAGGATTGTCAACCTCAGGAACCATTTGCGCATTATGATACCGGCTGTTGTAAACTTCAATAGTTCATTCCTTCTTTAAAAAGGGTTTCTCTTAATTCTTGTAGATTTTCATTCAATTTTTCCTGTAGAGTATACTAATGTTCTTATTATGTGAATATGTATTTAATTACTTATATTAATTTATTCCCTAGGTTTGTTTGTTCCGTATGTTGATATATGGCAAAAGAAACCTACATAGCGATGAGGGTATAACAGACAGACAGACGAAAGTACTCAAAATCCACCTTGTATAAAGGTTGGTTTATGGTTAAAGAAACTAGATGAATCTTATACTCCTATTCAAGGCATCTTTAATGCACACCACATTTCGATGTCTCCTATCTTTATTACCTTATACTTTTCTGTTCATTTTAAGGCACATCCTGTCTGTCCATACAGACAAAACACTACCCCACGCTTTGGCGGTAGAAATGTGAGTGTTTGTATATGGAATTAAAGGTTCTTCTCTCCACCAATCAGACGGAGTGTGCAATTTCGAGCCCTGGAAAGCTTTCATATCAACTTCATTAAACGTTGATTAGTGTGGCTTTTATAATCGCACGTATAAAAAATCATTCCAAAAATAGGAAACTATCTTGAAAACTTGTCAAAAAATTCCGCAAGACAACTGCCATCAAAAAATACTCTCAGGCACAAAATGTTTTAACCTTTTCTATTCGCCATTTTATTATCACTGTTATTCTACCCTAACCGCGGTCACTTGACTTTTTTGACCAATCAGAATATCAATTGAAAACAAAGGAAATGAAGTTCATATCGTGAGGTGGATGAACGATGAACACTAGACGTGAAAAAAAACTTTTTGAACAAAACATTTCAGCACAAATTCATAATGATTTAGCAAGTATTTAACCAAATAGCTGTTATTACGGTTGAGCCCGCAATAAAATATTCCTTGTTTTGGAATCATCCAAGCGAGGCTATCATGTCAATACAATACTTGTTATTCATTTACATCTCATTTGCCTGCATTAGACTGAATACCGGATAAGATAGAATGCTGTCTAGATGTGCAAGTTTATCTAGTGAATGTACCATGTTGTAATTCGTTACACAAGGTGGAACAAAGTTCTATACACTGCAGTGATAGCCCAGTGATACACTGCGCGATCGGCAAAACTAGTCCAGTGATGCACTGCGCCATCAGCAAAACTAGTCCAGTGATGCACTGCGCGATCTGAAAACTAGGTCCAGTAATGCACTGCGCGATCAACAAAACTAGTCAGCGCTCCACTCACATCGAGTGCGATTTTCGGATATTTTATCATAAAAATACTCGATGTAGCCCTGGAATATTGAATTTTAATATCATTGCTTCCTATCTGGGTAATTTTCTAACTTAAAACTTAAGTTTTTCCCTCGTCATTTTTACCTTTTTCTCGAGCGGTTTGGTCGAAATTACAAGGCGTTTATGATCAAAACAAGACCGAGCAAGGATCTCGAGCGATATTTCTTTTGCGCAAGCGCGAATTGAAAATGTACCGCCAAAATCAAAAAGAGGAACAAATTTCCTTTGTTTTGATATGTAAATTGTCGAACAAAAAGCAGATTTGAGCTCGTCAAAAATATTTTCCTGCTTGTGCTTTTTTTCCAGTTTTGTATCTGTGAAAGCAGTCAAATCAAATCAAATTTATTGTGCTCATCAGTTTACAAGAATTATAAAGAATTTTACAGAAAGTAGAGTTTACAGGTGATAAGAGCACAGCCATTTAGAAATAGCAAATGCTAATCGAGCTAAATGGCAGTAGGAGAGGAATCTGGAAGCTTGGAGAACGCTTCGGGACTAATATTCCGTCATTTACGTTCGAGATAAACAAGTAAGACACGTGAAGTTTTTGTTCAGCGAAATAAATATATATTTTTCGCTAGTTTGCGGGTTTCTCTTATAACATTCCTCCTTTGATATTTCGTTATAGCCTGCTAATCTATACAGTCTTAAAGGAAAGTGAAAAGGAAGACGGAGAAAATTATCAGTCGGTTCTTTTATTTCTCTCTTTGGCCTGTCCGCCATTTTAAAAACCCGCTGCCTTGAGCATGCGCATTACGCGCGCTTAGCGGCCACGCCCACCTGGAACCGGGAAAAACAAATGTTCGTCGCAAAGGGGAAAGAGTTTGATATGAATCGAAACTAGGCCAGTGATGCACTGCGCAATTTTAAAATCAAAATATTCACAATAGTAAGTTACAGCGATTCTCAAAATTCTGCGAACTTGGTAGTTACAAGTCACACATTGGAATTTGGTTTTTCGTTGCCGCCAGTCACAAACAAGAAAGGTACCGACTAATTATCATTGATTGATGGAAGCGAAAAACCAATTTCACAACAAACCTTTGAAGTGTTTGAGTTCGCAGAATTTTGAGAATCGCTTTAGCTGAAGCTTTAAACGA
>JAABNW020165097.1:0-22698 GCA_015164035.2 Radianthus crispa | reverse complement strand
TCTTTGTAAGGATTTTTTCAATAAAAGATCATGTTAGGTAATTTTCACTTGTTTGTCTACATAATAAAACACTCATGTCTATATAATAAAAAGAAAATTACACGTTGGCTCGAAGATATGAAGTTTATCTTCTCGTGGCAATTAAATATTTCACTCGTTCGCTGCGCTCACTCGTGAAATATTTTTGCCACTCGAAGATAAACTTCATATCTTCTCGCCACCGTGTAATATCCTCTATTTATGTGATGCTGTTTCATGGATTAAGTGTTTGCAGTCTTCATGAAGCAGAAAGGGAATTTCTTTGGCCATCTGGGAATCAGCCACTAGGCAAGCTAGATAAGTAAGTCTATAGTCATGAAATGTGATATTTTACTTTCCCATAACAGAAGAAGAAGAAGAAGAAGAAGAAGTAGTCAGTGTTATAAAGCCTAGAGCTAGAAGTACAGCTAGCGGCAAGAAGCTACCTGCCGGGGCTGTGTCAATATTTGGAGGTAATAGAGTGTTTGTATTTAGCTTCTCTTCTTATGTTCAGATTTCTAAATCATTTGTGATATATTTTCCACAGATGGGCTTCTGTCTGCTTCACTGACTAGTGAGGTAATGATTTTCCCTTTTCATTTAATATTTTTGTTTGCAAACATGTATTCTTTGATTCTTTTATACTGCTTGATAGTTTACATGTACCGTGGCAATGATTTTTGCCAAAGTTTTGAATGCTGTCTTGGTTATTTTTTCTATCATTTGTCATCCATTGTCATATTTGTCATTCACTTGTCATTTTCCCAATCACCTATTGTCCCTTTTCATTCATTCATCTACATTTTCCCAGTCATCCATTATTCTATTTTTCATCCCATTTTCTTCTCTATTCTTTTGTCTTGATGGTTTTGTATGTTCATTGACAGTCTTCGATAACAAGTGATGACAAGCCATCAAAGAAGCCAACCAAGCAGGAAAAAGGGGGAGGAGGAGGAAGGCTGTTTGATGATGATGAAGATGAAGGTCTGTTTGGTGACAAGAAAACAGAAGGTATAATAAAGCTTGCCTACTTTATTAAACAAGTGAAAGAGAGACTTTGCCACAGCCATGACAGGAGGTACATAAAAAGAGAGCCATTTTCCCCTGCAAATGTGAATTCTTTTTCATGTAAACCAGATTGGACCAGATTCAATTGTTCCTGGCTCCTGTTATGGCTGTATATAGAGGCTTTGCACCATCACAGGATAGCAGCTATAATGACAGGCAAAACTATAGAGTTTTTCTTGATATTTGAATTTTTTGTCTGCATACTTCATACTTCATGCATAAAGTAACAAGACAAAATCTATACTTATTGAACCCCTAGAACCACCCAAGCCTGTAGCCAAGAAGTCCTCCAAGACAATAGACTTGTTTGGTGGAGATGAAGAAGAGGAAGAGGAAAGTGGGTTATTTTCTAGCAAACCAGCAGCACAAGCTGCACCCAAAAAGAAGGTAAACCTCTTCTTGTTAACTGGATGTTTGAATTATCACAGAAACTTTGTTGCATAATTTGAGCAGTAATTAATTTTGTTACAGCTCAATTCACAGTCAGTTGCACTAATGTCCTGATCATGTCTGGATTGGCTGTGATATACCTGTGATCTATTGCCGTTAAACTTTGGTGTGTGATAAAAATATAAGCAATCTGAATGTTATTAGAGGGTCATAGAGGGGGAGGGAAGGATGGAGTTATTTAGGAAAATGGAAGGGGAGAGTTTGGATAAATTCACAAATTCTTCCGAGGACCAAAACCTCTAGGAAATAGGCCTTTTGCAGCTCAGTAATCACTTGCTAGTTAATTCACTGAGAGCAAATGAATGAACATCATGATTCCCATGGGTGAAATTTTCTGGAGGAGGGCAAACAAACTTTCTAGGTCCTGTTTCAAGAGATCACAATGAAATTTGGTTTCATATCCCACTGGTTACACATTGTTTTATTCAGTACTTTACAGTAGTTCAAGAGAATCATCAATTTAGAATAAAAACGAATTTCTTGCTCTCCAGTACAGATTGTTAGCTGCAAATGGCCTATTTTATCTCCAAACTTAGTCATGTTATGTCTCTTCTCTAGATCCCAGCCGGAGCTGTGTCAATATTTGGAGGCCAGTCACCACCCCTTGGCAAGGTACAGCAAGCAGTAACTACCTTATCACTTACATACCAAACCATGTTGACATTTTTTTAAATGTCGGTCATCTTTTCTTTCTTCTCTAGCATTTTTATCACTGTCAAATTTCATTTATTATACCTTATATTTGCAGGCTGAACCTCCATCAAAGCCTCCCCCTGAAAAACAAGCTCCTAAGTCTAAATCAGGAGGGGGTTTGTTTAGTGATGAGGATGAAGAGGAATCTGGAGGGCTTTTTTCCTCTACTGCATCCAAACCTCAACTTAAGACAGAACCACAGACTAAACCCAAGAGTAAAACAACTATTAGTTTGTTTGATGATGATGAACAAGACGATGATGAGCACTTTTTTGCAGCTCCTAAACCCAGGCATGTACAATATCATTAATATTTTCAGACAGGATATTATGCAAAATTATGCTGGACTTCACATCTCCTATCTTTGCATTTAGTGTTACTGCAAAGGGTACCACTGATACTCCTGTGGCTGAGGTGAGAGCATTTAAATGTAATTCTGGGAAGGTATTTTAAAGAAGGGAGGAAGGGGAGTAGTCATGACTCTTACTGCAAATACTTTAGGTCCAAGTTTTAGTATTTGGATATTTTTGGACCTGGCTTGGTGTCTATTTGATAAAGGTTGCCTACTAGCCTGCATTGTATCCAACATTGTCTTAGGAACATTTTTAAAAGGAATTGCAGATACAATGCTGGCTAGGTGTCTGCTTAAAAAGAGATCTGTTTTATAGAGAAACCTCTTTTAATGCTGTCATCATTTTCTATCTAGAAACCTAAGAAGCCAGCAGCCAAAGTTTCAGGAGGGTTATTTGATAACAATGATGATGATGATGATGAGGCTGCATCATTTGATTCACCCGCCCCCACAAGAAAAGTACCACCGATTAGTAATGGCGCACCTAAACAAGATACCAAGGTATTGAAGCTACGTAAGCCTTATGGAACCATGAAAACTGAAGGCTAGCTTTCTTATTCTTCATTTTGTGCACTGTTTCACAACAGCCTAAAAAGTCAAAGAGCAACAAGATGCCATCACTGTTCTCAGATGAAGAAGAAGATGCTGGCATGTTTGGTGGCACTGGTGATGACATCTTTGAAGCTGCTTCTCCTCCAAAGGTTAGCAGGGCTTATCATTACGAAACCTTTGAATAACTGTAGTGATATGAATATGTGGACTGCATGGCACTATTATGTATAGAATGAAAGAAATGATAAGTTGTAGTGCTTGGGGACGAGGTTTGAATTCCGGGCCAACACCCTTGGAATATAGTATTCGGAAAAATTAATTTCCGACCTCGTTGGGATTCTGAATACTATATTCCAAGGGTGTTCGCCCGGAATTCAAACCTCGTCCCCAAGCACTACAACTTACCATTTCTTTCATTTTATACATAATAGTGCCACGCGGTCCACATATTCATATCACTACATTTCAATTACCGCGACCTAACATCTATTTCACCCCGGCCTGTTCTTTGAATAACTGCTTCTGCCTTGGGTCGTGGGTTTGATTATTGGCTGAACCACACACGAATGAATTAAGTTTGTTGGATTGGTTGTTTTCTCCTGTGTGTGTGTGTCTGGGGGGGGGGGGGGGTTGCCTTTGTTTTCTGGTTTCCCTCCTTTTGTTAAGAATCGTCATGTGAGTCCAGGGTTGTGAACTGTAAATGATGAATATATTGGTGGTTCTTGATAATATTCTTGATAATCTTGGCACATAAAATAGAATGCTAATACTATAAGACGGACAAGACCCAGTCTAACCATCGCCTGCTGAAGACTAGCAGATTGCTGTCAATACGTCGCTGTATTCCCTACCAAGACCCCAATCTTGTCCGCCATACTAAGTTTTTTCTTTCTACACCAGGTTAAAAAAACAGCCAAAAAGACGCCATCTTCCAACCAAAAACCCAGCCTGTTCAGTGATGGCGAAGATGATCTCTTCGGCAGCCAACCCGCCGAAAAACCAAAAGCAGAAGAAAAGAAAAAAGAAAACCCAGCAGCCAGCAAACCACAAGCCAAGCAGAAACCAAGTCTGTTTAGTGATGAAGAAGATGACCTTTTCAGTGGCGGCGCAACTGAAGAAACAAAAGTTGAAGAAAAGAAGGAAGAAGCAGCAGAAGAACAGAACAAGAAACCATGGAAACCAGTTGGTGGGGTGTCCTTGTTTGGTGGGGTGGATCTGTTTGCTGGGAAAAAACCGTCATTCACTGAAGATGATGAAAGTGTCAAGAAGAGAGAACCCAAGCAAGAAGTCAAAGAAGGTAGAATATTCATTGTCATTAATTCCTTGGGCGTTTTTTTAAATAACGAATTGCAAAAAATAAAATTCCAGTAATCCAGTAAGTAACACATTTAACCAAATCATGTTACAGTAGTTATTGCACAACATTGTTGCTTTGCACTTTACAGAGTAAGGGAAGAATTCTCGTATATTCAGTCCTGTTTTTGTTGCGCGACTTTACTGCACGAATTCAAAGTTCATTTTTACTCCAAGTCTGCAAAATAGAAAGTTTGTTGTTCACGACATTTTTCTCATGTTTGTTACTCGTCTACGCGCCCCTTCAGTTGCTGTTGACAAGAAGATACAAGGTGGTGCTTTTCTGTGCACAGCTCCAGCCTGAAGTTGATTTTAAATTGTCATTATCTCCAAATTACGATAGCAAAGGCTCCAGAACTCAAAGCCAAGCCTGCTGCTCCACTGGTAGAAAACGAAAGCGATCACGAGGATTTCTTCAGTAAACCGCAGCCACCACCACTATCTACCAGTCCAGCTCCACCACCAGTGAAGGCGAAACCTGGACCGAGCTTATTTAGTGATGACGATGAGGACTTGTTTTCTGAGACCAAACCAACGCCAGCAAAGCCGGCAGCAGGAGGACCACCTCAGGCGGAGAAACCTTCAGTTACTGAGAAAGCCAAGCCGAAGAAGCCCGCTGGTGCCGTTTCTGTGTTTGGTGGGGTTGATCTGTTCGGTGGATCTGCAGGAACGGAGAAGAAAAGTAGCGATGCTGCACCGAAAAAGAAAGGTATGGAGACAAGAAAAAAAGTCGCTAAGAATAAAAAACTGTAAATAAAAAAATATAAAACTGTAGTGCTGTCACTCAGCTGTTAGCGCTGCTGTTAATGTTGCTTGTGATGTTGTTGTTGGGTGCTGGTGTTGTTGTTGTTGACAATACTGTTCTTGACGCTTTCGTTGATATCGTTGCTGTTGTTGTTGGGTGCTGGTGTTGTTGTTGTTTTGGCGACTCTTGCACTAATCTCTCTCACTGACAACACACAATAACTGTACGTGCACTTGATATACACCTAGAGTGAATTTCGTATGAGTGGGAAACGGACCGTACCGTACAGTGACCGTATTGTGACCGTAACTACGGACCGTAATCTAAGGACCGTAACAGTGATCTAACAAAACATTCATGCACCGTAAACTTGCTTTTCCCTAACGTAGCCGTGTCCGTACCGTAACTCTTACGGTCCGTTTCCCACTCATACGAAATTCGCTCTAATGAGATGGTATATATGTATGTATATAGCTATAAGAGCATGTGCAAATTTGAATATAAGCAAGTAAATCTATCAAACAGTTAAGGAGAGTGCTAAATGCCTTACTTGCTGATTCAGCACTCGTTCGAAATTTGCTCTAATTGAAAAACCGTTGTCGCGTTGAAAAGGTTGAATTATCGAAGTTAAGACCGAAGGGTGTTCTGGGTAGGAGAGTGTTTGCAGAAGATACCGTACATAGAAAGTGACGAAATGCTCTGTTCAGTAGCTTGAATCAATTTCAAGAGCTGCAGTATTCAATATGATTAATATCAGGCCTCATTAACTGTTTATCCAGAATACCTTTTGGTCTCAGCTTCGAGGAATCAACCTTTTAACAACATGACAACGATTTTTCATTTAGGTATATACCAGTTATAAATGTCTGCTCTTTACGATCATATAGATCCACTTGGCATGTTTGATGACAACGAAGAAGAAGATTTGTTCTCCTCCAAACCAAATCAGGTCAGCACAAAGATATGGGATTTATACCCTCCCCATTGGTCGGGATCCCTGTGTTACTCGGGTCAAGGAAGGCACGAAAAAACCCATTCTTTATCGCGCTTTTGTTTGGAAAAAAGATTTTGGTAAAACCTTTAGCGAATACGCACTCAAACACCCCAAGTATAGTTCTATGTTTTGTGATGTTTTTCCGTTACTTTCCTTTGCTTGGCCACGCCTGTTGTGCAGGGGGTCATGAGCCCATCTAGCTACCGTTTGACCAACACTTGTGGTCTGAAAGTGTCTGAGCAAAAGGTACAGTTGTGTCCAATTTCTAAAATTATTTACAAACGTCAAATGACCGCATACAATGGCAGTCCCGGCTCATTTAAGGGTAAGTTTAAAGTACTCCTTTTTCATTATTGGATAATTTTTTCTTAGGCATCACCTCCGTTGTCACTACCTAAAGCTACCCCAGCCGTGTCGCCATCTAAGTCTGGATCAAACATAGAAAAGTTACAGGTAGGTTTATATGGTTGTACGTCTTTGACTTCTGCGACAATAAAGCGAGTGTAGAGAGAAAGGTTTTTCAGTATGAAAAACGAGAAATAGTACAAATATCAAAAGTAAACTGCATCATAGCAAAACCAACTCAAGAAACCACGAAGTTTATGAGGCTTACGATACAGAGGTCTCTTTGAAAAGTAGTTGATATTGAGAAATGGTACGATTCAGAGCAAAACTGAGGCAGGATAACAATATGGGTTGATTTGACAAGCGATTCAAGCATGTCAACCTCTATTTAGATGAATCTGAAGGTATTAATATAAAGTCCCATCAAACCTGTTTGACTAGTTCAACCAGTTTGACGTCATTACTGGATATCACAAGGAAGTAACTTAGCATCAGAGAATCTATTGAATTATAATAACTACTCTGAGACCTTGAATTTCTCATTCAATTCCTTTTAGAAATCTCTGGCCATCAACCCTGCTATGTTGAGGCCAGGTGGTCCTCCACCCAGGAAGGAGGCGTCGGAAAAAGCGTCTTTTGACGAGCCTCCTGTCGCTAAGACATTAGAAAATGTCAGCAAGGTAAGAATTTGTTGATGTAGAAGTCTACCCCAAAGTGCCATATTATGCGTGTGGGAAATTTAATATCCCCAAAATGTTTATATCAAAATTTTGGTGGATTTGAAATATTTTTAATTTTTAGCTCTATCCGCCGATATCCGCCCTGACAAATGTTATTCTATTTTCAAACATTGTATACATCCCCTGTCATCGCTCTGTTTACAATACGTTCGACTCGGTACTTGTTTGATAAAGACAGAATGAAAGAACGTCATATTTATAGCCTAAGAGCTGGACAAACAAGAATGCCAAGACCACTTTATGAGTCGCTCCCAGACGAACCTCAAACAAACATCTTTTGTTTACTACGTTCATTGTAGCAAACTGTCACTGAACTTTTATTTTTGAATTTTTCAATTTTTGTTGACATATTTTAGATATATTGCGTATGCAAAAAACCAACTTGTTTTTGATTACACACCACTTTGTGTACATGTTTTTTCTTGGTATTTTTAACTGAAATGCCATTTTCTCTTGGTTCCCTAGGAGCGCGCCAAAGTTCAGGTCAAACGTCGGCCACCAACACGTCAAGCTCGGCGTGCTGCAGCTTCAGCAAGCGCCAGCGATGAAACTTTATTCGGGTCAGCGTTAGGAGGAGAATCAGAGCCAGTCCCTCAGTCAGCCATCACGTCCATGGATGACACTTACGTGACTAAGATTCAAGTTAATGCATTACCTGATCTCCCGGATGTTGGGAGTATGCAACGAAAGGAGACGAAGGATTCCGACATGAGTGATGAATTTTTTGGATTTGCAAGTTCCAAATCTAACAGAGAAGAAAGTGTTCCTCAGCCGAAAAACACTGATTCTCTTTTCTCGTCGAATACAGAAAAAACTAGTCTTTTTAATGGCCATGATGATTTGTTTGGTCCACTCGGGGGCGGAACAGCTAAAAAACCACCCGATAGTGATAAAAACACCAAAGAAAAAGTAATAGAAGGTGATTTTGATTTATTTGGTGGTGCATCGAAAAAGACGGAGACCACCGGAGCACCAAAAGGTCCCGGAGAGGCAAAACCCGTAGAGGATGCAAAACCTCCGGTAGTCGAAGGCAAGAGTAAAAAATCCTTGTTTGACAATGCCGAAGATGACTTATTTGCGTCTGGTGCGACGAGTACGAAAGAGAAAGTACGGACGCCTTTGGATGATGATGATTTGTTTGCATCGAGTCAAACTAAAGTAGAAAAATCCGAGAAAAAAGAAGACAAGAAGAAGATGGCGTCCCCTCTTGACGACGATCATCTTTCTCGTTCAGCTGCTACAGGAAAAGTGAAAACAAAGACACCTCTAGATGATGATGATTTGTTTGCTTCCTCGGCCACTAAAGAACAAAAACCTAATGAAAGTAAGGAAAAGACTACGTCTTCTCCATTAGGCGAAGATAACTTGTTTGGGGGTCCTGTGGTGACGAAAAGTGGGGAAAAGGCTAAAGAGACCGCAAAAACAGCACCCTCTAAAACCAAGAAAATTGTGGACGTAAGTACTCTAAATAACTTCATACTTTCAAGATATCTGACTATAAACCCGTAAATACCTGTACATGCGTTTGAATGCTTCGATGGCATTCTTGGGAGACTGATGTGAACTGATTGCCAAGTAACAAATCTCTGTGTGGAACCAAAAATGTTTGGCTTACGGCGGGCATCTTAAATCGCAAGGCATTTTGAGACGGTAGATATCTGATTACACATTGCTTTTTTCCGGGGGGCGCATGAACATACTTCCTGACATCACAAGCACACCCCTGACTTTAGTCTCTGGTCCACTGTTTAGCAATTCCCTTTCCTTGAAGCTCCTTTTCCATCAAGGTGCATCGAAGCATATCATCGTCGTCTTAAGAACTGGCGTTTGGTTGCGCGCCTTTTCACTCTGGGATGTAAAGAAAAACCTCGCCCAGTTTATATCGTTTTTGGTTTCAAAAAACAAAAGACTGTTGTGAATAAGTTTGTTTCCGATTTCTAACTACGTCGTAGGACTTCAATAGCTGTTATTCCGGTTACATGCAAATGAGATGCTAATGACCCGTTATCCATTGTATTGACCTGATAGCCTCGCTTGGATGATCAGAACAACAAAAGGTTTTTCTCATTTGCATATAACCGTAATAACAGCTATTGAACCTATGATCTTGTCTTTTGAGTCTAAACGTTGACTTGGGTACAACCACAACCAAATGCCTCAACGAGGCATAGGTGCGCAAAAGTTCCTCGTGCGAGGAGTTATTGTATATCACTTGAGAAACGGGTTTAATAATGCAGAAAAAAGGGAATATCCGACCCTCCGTAAATCTTTGAACATGACCAATACATGTAACGTGAGTTTCTCTGCCATTCTCGTTATGTATAGTTTGCGCAATAAGGAAGTTTCGTGTTCTCATGTTTTATTTTTTTGGCTTTACAAATTAGACACGTGACGAGCGGGATACAAGAAACGTTACGTTATTATAATTCGTGATAGTGGGTTTATATTAATATCGCGTGATTCAAAAAGAGTAACCCTTGCGCTTAAAGGATTGCGTGATTCACTATTTCGTGGTTCCAAATCCTCATGCTGTATACTTGCTGTAACGGAAATCCATGACTGGTCCAGCTGCCGTGTGCTAGTATAGCGGACGTCATAGTAACCAAGGCTGCTTTGCGTGAAGTAGTGTTTACATTCCTCTCAATGTTTGGCGCGCGTGTGTGATTCAATATTATTCGTGTTGACTTTAGTCTTCAGATGTCACCCTAGTTGGCGACTTTTGAGTCTTTGTTTACCAATGATGCGACAGATCGATGAATTTGTTTGCCATTGGAAAATGTCCAACTTTCAGCTGACAGTTGGGTTATTGGAATATACTTTGTTTTGCAAACAAAATGTGAATGGCAAACAAGCTGTATTCAAATGGAATTAAAATGGATCTGTTTTCGTAAAAAATTGGCCCTTAAACGTATAGTACTCTTCCAGGGAATAAAAGAAAGTCCAGCTCTTTGCCTCCCCGTTCCCAAGGGGAGTAGTCCATAATAGTGTTGACACTTTGCCATTCTCCCGCAAACTCCATAGGAATCCCAGAGAATTAATTCAATCTTAGTACCGAGAGCAAAGTTTTTAAGGAGGGGTACCTAGGGCACGTCCCCCCTATTTAAGCCTACCTAAGGCGACAAGGATTAGCGAAAGGCAGACATCACGGAAAATCAGTGATCGATCTTATGATTTGGTGTCAGCGCACATGAGCAACCATGCCGCGCACCTCTCCATCAGTACGCATGGTTGTCGCGTCAATGTCTTCTGATGCACTGATCCAACTTCTGCGTGTGAGATTTTTCATAAGACCCATGCGCACCTGTCTGATACCACTTACGTGTTCTCTTCTTTGAATTTGCACTTGGTTCGTAATATTGGTCATATTCTATGAAAGTCTGGTTTATTTATTTTTCGAACTGGCCATTGTGCACCCTTATTACTCTGAGTTTTATTATTCTTTCGTTAGCGCAGTTATTGTGCACAACAGCCGGTTACCGTGTTTTGGAGCATCTAAAGTAACGGAAAGCAAAGGCATCAGACACGAACTGCTTTACCAAAGTTGAAGCAATGTTTGCATACGACATCAAAGAAGTTCAATTTGGAGAACGAGATGAAAGATAGCAATCTCCTGAGGATTGAAATCCTACTGTTTTGACCCGCAAATTGAGCTGTTTTTTTCGACTTGCTGCAAGAGGTCTGTAATGATGTTTTGGCGTGCAGGTTTTCATTTCATCCTGTTGTTTCTGGACTGGGAAATCAGTCTCAATGGCGTCGTACTCTCCCAACTTTTTACTGCCCGTATAATATACCAATATTATGCTGATCATTTATATTAGACTCAATAATTCACCTTAATCTTCTACCCCATTTTTTTTTTTCATTTTGCAACCAGCATTATAATATACTGATACTACACTTATCGTTTACATTTTTACTCTAAAAAGTTCATCTTAATCCGTTCTGACTACACTTTCTGCTTCGAGCAATTTGATAAAAGCCATGATGAATATGTCAATTGGTATTCGTCGTTGTAAAATAAAGTGCTAAACAGCAGTATCTAACTACGGGTGCCAAGTCTGAAGCAAATAATAGTCTCAACACAAACTGCTTATGTCTTTTTTGATGCCCACGCCAATATACTCGGGCATTTTTAGCTTTAATGTGAGTAGTTTACGTAATTGGCGCTGTCGTGGGATGTAACTGGTGTTTTTTTTTTAATTATGCAACAACGTGTCTGGTTTTTGTTTTGAAAAATGTACAATTTTTTCTCTTTTTTGTCGACGTTTTCAGTGTCTTTTACATCCAAGATTTAGAAAATTATACGTCAAGATCTCCTGGTTTCTGTTTTGACTGCATATTGTCATTTTTTTTTTCTTTTTGTCGATTTTTAATTCCTTACATCTAAAATTTAGAAAATAGAATTACACGTCACGGTGTCGCCTGTTATTTTCTTCTTGTGAATGCATTTGTCAATTTCTTTTTCTTTTTCTTTCGCTGTTTTTTCAAAGATTAAAGATTTCATACAAGATTTTTGGTCCATAAGTATTTTGTCTTTGATGCTCGATCCCAATTTTAGAGAAAAAAACAAGCGAATTATCCAAATATTAGAAATATATTTCTAGAGTGAGTTGGGTTGTCACCACGTGTTTGAGGTAAGTCTGGTGTGATGTCTTTGTCTTCAATACTCGATTGTAAAAAATTAAAAAGAAATAAAAGTCGAAAGAGAATTATTATATCAAAATGTTCATTGGTATATTGTGACTTTGTATCGTCCATAGCCGAAAGATTTAAAGCAAAGTTGTTTTATTCCCCCAAACATCGCCATTGCCCTGTATAGTAGATTTCTATATTTGTGTTGTACACTATTTTATTTTAAGTCTGCGGTATTTGCACCGTGGGTCAAAATCAAGAGACATGAATTGGTTTTTTTGTGTCTATTTATCTTCCTTATACATTGTGCCAGCCAAAACTGATATTGAGTTTCAACCATTCATTTTTTAAGTTGCGCAACATAAGCCATTATTGTGGCCATGACTATTTTTAGGGTATCAATAATGTGTGTTTCTATATTTGGACTGATATCAAAGCTTAATTTGGCCTTTTTATGATAATACTGGTCAAAATTGTATGGTGATTAAGTTGGCGAGCAGGTGCAAAAAGGTTCAATTTTATCTGCTCTCCCCGTTGTTTCTCTTTGTTGCGCTTATTTATTTTTGCCTTTGAGCAATTTTTCTTCTTTTTTTTTTCAAATTGTTTTTTTTATTTCTCTTCTGTGCTGAACATTGACATGTATTTTTTTCATTTATATTTTCGTTTTCGTTTTCTTGATAGTCTGCTCTAAATTATTCCATCTGGACACAAATTTCCGCATCAAAAAAGAAACAATACGAAAGGCTTAAGAAAATAACACCGATAATAAAGCAGCTTAACTTTAAAAGTCATTCATATTATTATACATCTTTCCTTAAAAGCGAAGGTTTAAGGGGCATATTCGGTAACCATGGAGACTGTCAATCAACTGCTTAACTTCCAGTGGATAATCTCGAGAATATAATGATTCAGGCATCATATAGCTTTACGTGTAGCTTATTCTGAACTAAGCGATCACCTCGGTTATCAGGAGAATAAAATAAGCCGGTAGTAGTAGTCGTGAAGCCATAAGTGAGATAAAGGATCAAGCATAGATCCTTGAGGTACTACATGATATTTCGAGCCAGGATCTTAAAATCGCCACTCGGAAAAGCATATCCCCGAGAATATTGAGCATTGGTAGAAATGGAAGCCATAGTGGAGTTTTCATTCTTGCAACAATAATAAAGTACCTCGAAAACATCCCTGAGGCACTCCATAGGTCCTAGATTGCAGTAAAATTTTTCAACTAGTGTTTCTAACCGGCCCGTAAAAAAATAAAACAAAGAAAATCCGTAAGAATGCTGACTAGTAACAGTAGAGACCACGGCAAACAATTACAGCACTTAAGGACCAAACATACACCCTTGCGGGACTCCACAATGCAAGTCATTAGTTTTACAAATTTCTCCATTAAAAGACAAAATAGGTTGGTTTTAAAAGACAATAAAAAAGAAAGGTTTGAAAGACCAAAGATAGTTTTCTGGGGAACTCCATGATGTTACGTAGAAGGGCCATACTCGCGACTGATAGTTTGAAGGCAGTCTTCTCGTGTTTTTATTCATTTCGTTTTGATGTTTCAATAATTTCCCAGCTAGCATGGTTTCGTGATTCTTGTTTGTTTTTATTCTTAAAATACCCAGCGGGTCACTTTTCAGACGTTTGTTCTTTGTAAATTAATAGAATTCATTAACAGACAATTTTATCTATCCAGAAGTAACTAAGCTGGAACATTTTGAGTTTTCACGACTTGAACTCATCCTTTGTCGCTGCGAAACTGGGCCTGGGCTCATGTATGTTTTACAGTTCGTCCTTGAACTTTGAAATAAAGTTCTCAACTTAATGCATCGTCTCGACTTAAGACGCCCTGGTTCCCCCAGGATGGACTTAATAGTGTCTGACTAAATTTTGATTATCATCATAAAAAGCATATATCCTTTATCGTATTTATAGTATTTATTTACCCTTTCTCAGACTTCCTGTTGCTTTCTCCCTCCCATTATTTGTTCAGCATATCCAGGAATAAAAAAAATTGTCTCGTTATCACAGCCACGTTCAAATCAGACCTCACTATTTTGCTTCTTCAAAAAGATCCTGTCCGAACCACACGGCGCGCTTCAAAGACACGACACACAATAATTGAACCGAAAAATTCAATCCCAACAATATTACTTTTTGGATTTGGCCGACTATCGATAACAATAATTGTTAGTATTACCCATTTGATAAATCATGCGTTGTTTAATAAGTGCAATTCGGGGGAAAAACTGACTCGCTTTCTTAAAATAGTCGTTGCTAAGTTACGAGGCGCGTTGTCAGGACTAGCTTGATCTCCATTAATTTTTATCTAAGAGGACATTTTGGAAAGAGCCAATTTACTCGATAAGCTTGTTGAGGGCGGGATTCAATACTTTAGGGGCCCTTTCTGATAAGAGGGAAAAATTTTTCTAATTACAGTAGCTGGATTGAGCCGGTCTCCAAAATGGGCATTCTTTCTTTCTTTTTTCCCTATTATTAGCTGATTATCCAATTTCTCTAAACAGAGGCCAATAAATAGAGGCTATTACACTGCTAGGTGTGTGTTACCGCCAGATAATTTTACGAGTGAAGCGACCAGGGCAAGAAAAAAATACAGCTCACGAGTAAAATTGTTCGGCGGTAACACACAACTGGCAGTGGAATAAATTGTATATTTATGAGACAAAACACATCAGAAACACAAAAAAAATCAAAAGTCTTCCGGTAAACGCGCGCGCTGTTTCCAAACCGTGTATTATCGCCTGATAATTGCACTCGAAAAGAGGTCGTAATAGACAGGCAAAGCGCGCGCTCGTATAATAATAATAGTAATAATCAACGAATATTTGTGATATTTAAAATCATTGTGATAAGGTAAAGTTAAGCTAATGGATCGTCTTCGTTGCTTGGCGGTCTGCAGTGTTGCGAAAAGCGAGAGATTGTGTGCGCGCTTGTCTTTCGCAGCGCCACAGACCATTGAACAGCTAGCTAACGGAGAGCCTAAAACATTTTGTTGGCCAAAAAATTACTAAGAATGTGATAGAATGATAACCCCATGTCTAGATATGTGCTGTATTTTACGACCTCACGTCCACCTAAGCTCTAAGTCTGCATAAATTTTATTGACAGTGTTTATTCCATATTAGGATGATGACGATGACTTGTTTACTGTGACCAGAAAACCCAGGAAAGCCGTGAAACCGCTGGGAGATGATGATTTGTTTGGGGACTCGGGTGATATCTTTGCTGATGTTCCAAGTAAACCAAAAGAAAAGAAGAAAAAGAAAGCAGCCGGGACTGCCGCCGCCGCAACTGCAACTGGAGGTAACAAAATGCTTCTTACTTCCATAATATATCTCCATACTTTTATCAATCCTCGTTTATAACTGCTTGTTTATAAGTCCCATCTCTTTATATTAGCTGCGTCCAAAGATCTCTCTTCTGATTGGTTGCTTCAATTGTCTGCTATTTTTGATAAGTTTTTCATTCAGCAACAAATAAGCTGCTCTCTCGGGGATAAATCAAGGATGCGCACTTTCACCCTTCCTCCACCTCTACTAAGTCTTAAGAGATATATGAAGCTAAAGCAAAAAAGTCAAAATAGTCATAAGGCGCACTTTACGACCTATTACTTTTTCAGTAGCATCTCTTGCAAACTTAGTCATGACTCGAGATGACGTCACTGACCACGTGTTTTTATGACGTAGATTCCAGCGAGAAAGCAACCAAGAAAGCAAAAACTAAAAAGAAAACAGGAGAGAAAACATCGGCCAAAGCTCCTTCAATATTCGACGACGATGCCCCAAGTATCTTTGACGACCCACTTAACGCAACGTCTAGTAAATAACCCATTCATAGAGAGGAAATCATTGCAATGCATTATGGGACCAATTAAATGATATATTTCCAAGATGGCGACTGTTTCATCCCCAAACAGTGCCATATTGTGCAATGTTAACGACCCATTTTTTCCCCAAAACTCAGAATGGCTGATAACATTGTAGAGATCTTATTGTCTTTCAAATGAGTTAGGTCTTTTCGCTTTGCGCTCTCAGACTATCCTCTTCAGGGCGAACTTCTCGAATATGGGCGGGAGAACAAACGAAAACGCAATACGTAATGAACCCCTTTCAAAAATATCTTTGATAATAGGATAATATAAATGTAGAATTATTTCTTGTATTGTACAGAATTTTTAGCACCTGGGTTGGATCCTGAACTATTTGCAGTTGGGGAGGTTCATAACACTTGTATCGTGATGAAAACATCTTAAAAATTAACGAAATTAATTTGCCTCAAGAAATCTTACTGGGGGGTTACTGAGAATGAGCATCGTTAACCTGCCAATTCATAGCGTGACTCTTGATTTTCACTCTTTGTTTTTTTTATTGCATTCAGAGCGAATAATACATAGGTAAATAGAGATATTGTTTATAGCACATGTACAGAGCAAGCAAATTGTATGACTCTATAGCGTGTGGTGCCAGGGTTTATCAGCCCGAGCCACCCCGCCAACCAAGATCTGTCCTAGGCTAGGAAACCGGCACAGATCGAATCCTGAAGTACCCCTGGGTTGGTTAACGTTGAAGTACGACAAACAACTCACAGATGGAATTGGACCTATCAGCTGTGAAAAGAAGCGTGTAAAAAATACACATCTAAATAATTGAATGTCACTGTAATACTGGTCAAAATAGCCATGGGTCCTTAGTCCAGCTTGAACTCTTTCCTTTATATAATAAATAGTATATTTTTGAATACAGCTATTCTGGATGTTTCGTCCGTTGCTCATCTGCTCTGCTCCCATGCTAAGAGTATCCTCTTAAGACTGTATATTTATAGCTAAACTACTATCATCATCGCAAACAGACCTCCACGGACACTTAATTGGAAAACTAGAAAATGTTCTTTTATCACAAGTGTACTTAATCAAAGGATTTAGTCATTGTCGAGGATTACAACCCCCCAAACTCCCTACCCAACTTCATACTATCCATCAATGTAAGATTTCCGATAGGTGTGAAAAGTAACTGCACGATTACAACGCATTGGCGCTATAGACCAATCACAGCATGCGTCATGCCTTTCACCCAAATATACAGTCTTGACAAAACGTTGTCGCCTGACTGGCCACGCATCTACGCGACTAGCCCGAACGGGTGTATGGGTAAAATTCACTGAAGTAATACACTTTAGATCTGAACGCGAATATGCTCATGGAGAGTAAAGTTTGAATGATCGAGCATTCAGGTTCTGCGAAGAGAAAAGAAAGGTCTTTATGACTCGTTTTCATAAGATAGCTGCTTCTTCAGTGGTCATGCTGAGGACTTGTGTCTTCCAAACCACTTGGTAGCGTAGATCTTTGCTGTATGCTCGAGGCAAAATGAAAACATAACGAGTTCTTCTGTATTCAAGATGCGGCTAATACATGCAGCTAGCCGCTTCAGTGGCTTTTACCCATACTCACATGCGTGCTAGTCGCGTAGTCGCGTAGCCGGTCGCCGACAACGTTTTGTCAAAAGACTATTGCTTCCACAGGATACGGCCACGGCGCCGGCGCTATTGACCAATCACGGCACGCGTAATGTTGTTCGACCAATCATAATGACGTATGCAACACTGTCACGGCACTTGGCGCGGAGCCATTCACAGAAGACTACTCTATCACGGGTACGAGATATCAGTCAGTGAACAGTGCAAACTACCATTATCTTCACAGTAAATTGCGTAATCACTATGGGGTATTTATATACTTTAAAATCTTTTTTTTTTCTTCACAAACAAAAACTTGCTGGACGCTGGAGTTGAATCTGTTTCAAAGCATGAAAGTTCATTCAATCCTCTGACAGCAAAATGAAAGCGAGGAAAAGGGAGTGGAACATTGAACAAAGCAAGAAAACGATCTCTTTTGTATATTTATTTATTGCCACCAAAACACCCGGAAAAATCTTCGCTACTTTTAATTTTGCTTCCAGTTTTATTGGGCATCTTCTCAGACTGGCTTGTTTCATCAGCCAATCATTCTCGAGTTATTATTTTCAACAATAGCTTACGTCACAAAGGGTCAAGTATCTCTAGTTGGTTGATTGACACTGGACTTATTGTCCATTGTTCTTTTAGCTTAATTTGTGGGCAAGATGTAATTGAAAAACCGTGGGGAAGGTGAGCGGAAGAGGAAACAAGTTGCTAATTGAACGAGTGAGTCAGCATTAAAACTAAAGAACCTATTGTCTTATTACTGGGGGTGTGGGGTGGGTTGGGGTCGTCGCACATGACGTAAGCGTCTTGAATCTCAAGTATAAGAAACAACCCTCACATTTCAGCTCCGCGTGCTATGAAAATAGCAACTTGAGAATTGAATTGTTAACGTAGAGATTGCTCTTACCTTTGATTATCCCTATGATAACAAGTTGTTTCTTCGATTTGAACATCACTTAACTTATTTTGGACCAATTAACCAATCGTTTTCAATAGATAATCAATAATCCCATTATTTCTCATTAAGGACCATTATTTTTTATGTATTTATTTCTTCTTTTTACCTTCTGTTCGATTTAACAAGCTTTGTTAGCAAGTTCTAAAGCCCAAGAGAAGGAAAGAGAAATACTTACAAAAGTACTTCAAATATTCCGATCATGGCGAAGGAATGGATTGCGTGCTGAGTGTCGAATTCCTCGTGACACCACCCGACCTCACAGATCCTTTGATAGGCATAGCCTGTCATCGGTGTCCTCTTTGAATGATTATCTGTCCGTGTATTTATAGCCAAGCTATTATCTCCGTACCAACATGTTCCAACACAACGTAAAGTCGTGTTGATTAAGTAAAGAATGCGTCCGCATTGGAGCAAACTGTGTGGTCTTGTTGTTACAGCGTCATTGTCCTGATCAGTTTCACTTCTATTTTGTTCTTTCTTCCCACTTTTCCTCCATTTTGCCGATTAACATACAGAATCGGTTTCTTCGTTCAGATTTGTGATCTTGGGAGTCTAAAAAGTCGAGCTTCTTACCTACGATGCAAGTAGGCTGTGTGCGGCCGTGTGGTGAATTTACACCCCGTTAATCCCGGGCTCAGTCATTAATTATGCACCACCCTTCCACTCACTTTGCATTACTTCAGATTGAACACGTGCATGTCATGAACCAGTACATGTATAATATATTTCAATAACTTCAATAAAACCAAATTTAAACCAGTTTAAACGATAAAACGACAAGGCGAAGTGCATCATGGGATATGTTACAACGTCACATGACATCATTGGCTTCGTTGTTAACTCAACTAGAATATTTTACTGCTTGTAGACTATTAACCAATCTTTCGTTGCAACTGAAAATCAAACATAGTTAGAGTAGAGTCTCTGCAGTCTGAAAACCCTCTTAGGATTACCCGATATCTCGGCCAATCCAAAACCAATCAGAAACAGAAAAACTGGCATCTGGACCAGTCAGATAACAGCACTTTTGCCATACGTCCTACCAGGCATGGAATATACACCTAATCCAAAAACGTTGTCTGGACCGAAAGCACGAAGCTGACGACTGCACAGTGGGACTTCTAACTTCTTTCATTTGGTCAAGCCAGACAGCTTCGCATCAAAAGTCAGTTGAACGTACAAAAGCACGTGCCGACAGAAGTATGCGAATTCAAAATGTGGCCATACTTTTGCACTTCACCCTGAAAGATAACGAGTCCCACTGTGCTTTGCGGTCGTCAGCTTCTTGCTTGTCAGTCCGGAAAATGTTTTTTGGTTTAGGTGCATAATCTGCTATAAGTTCGAACACGTTGGTTCATATCCCTACGACACGGATTTTTTAGGGCTTTGAAGGATTATAAACAAGATTATGCTGTGTTGTATCACATTATTGACTCTCCCATAAATCAACTCGGAATAACTTCTCATGTTTATTCAACTAACTAACAAAGTCTTAAACACCAAATACCGCAAAACAACTTTGGAAAACTTGCAAGGACAAGAAATGCCTTGTTGACATGCTTGGCTCAGCACGAGTTGGATCAAACGTAGTGTCATTTTTTGTTTTAGAACACATTTTAATCGGTTAAGAGGATAGCATCAATCAAAGTCTTAATGAATAGAATACAAAAAATAGAGAGCTATGTTTGACGCATACGAATATTGAGGTCATAAAACTGCCTCATACTCGTGTTCAAGGCTTCAGGGCGGATACACTAACATTGCAGTATCAGCATATGTATATACCCCAGCTCATTCTTTTGGTTATTCAATTATATGATTATTTGATATTCTCTTGGTGTTTGCTAACGAAAATAGGCGTGAGGCGAAACAAGCTTGCGGCCGCAGGTCTAATCACAAGATCAACGAAGGCCTCATAGAAACCGCGAAAGCATGGTTGGTCATTAATTTATAATCATGGCGTTCAGTGAATCACAAAGTTAATCAAATATAGCACGCTAACACTCAAATATTCGAAGTGTTTGAGAACTAGGGGGAGCTCTATCATCGTAGTACATCGAAGTTGTAAGGGATAGCATACAGCCCCACCCCACTCCAACCCTTCCCCCCTCATCCCAGAGAATAGCATAGGTACGCCATAACACAAAACTACACAATATATAAATAACACAAGTCAATATCTCTCAGTTTATCAAATACCAAATCCACGAACACAAGACCAATTTTTTTGAAATGCGGTTAATCTTGCTTTCAAAGTAGATCATTTTTCATTTAATTTTACGTCTAGTTTAATACAAACCATGATAGCCAAATATTGATTAATAATAAGTAAGGCGGTTCTTATATCATAATTAAGCCTTTTAAGGCTGATTGTTTGTTTACTTGTTCATAAATTCATAGTGTTTTAGTCTTTGTGACTTCATGCACCTGTGGAGTCGTGGCAAATCCACCGCGACTCTCCCGACTAACCACAAGCTGCCACATACAAGCCAACAAAGCTTGTACTCATATACTGACAAAGATAAAAACTGATTTGAAAATATGCTAGATTTCCAATTGGACGAGCGGTGATCCCCCATTTTGATCTCAGTTAGTGGCACTAGAAACGCAATTAAACTGGGGAGCTTCCTATTGGTCAAAACCTGCACCTGTCTCGCGACACAGCTCCTCGTGAATATCACTCCTAAAGATTTCGCTTTCAGACAAAGAACGTCTGAAGTTGTCTGACGTGGACGCCCAGAATTTTACATTAATCAACCTAATGTAAATACCACAATTTAGGAAATATTTTTCAGTCCAATACATATGAGTTTTTGAAGATTATTTGTATGGATGCATGGGATTTGTTTTTGGGTGTCTCGCAGTTTTTTACGATGTTGATCACTGAAGGGCTGGCGGGCTTATAATTCTTATAGTAACAAGTTTTTGTAAAGATAATGATAAAAAAAGCTAAGTAACATTTATCGGCGGTGGACATCGATTGAGATTCGACGTTTTAGTAACGACCAAAACGATGAAAACTATTTTCTTATCCTCATTTTGAGAAAAAATAATCTGTCATTTCGTATCTCTCAGACATCTTCATGGGTGATTGTCAGTTTTCCCCTCGCAAAAACTTTTTTCCATCAAAAGTTTTTTGTTTATGCTACCCGCAATTTTCCCGCCATTAAAGCCGACCTTGTCGTAGGCCTTTCTTTTTCTTTATTTTCCCTCCAGTTCATGATTTCCTTTTGAATGTCCTACCAATCAGGTTGTGACATTGACGTTTGAAAAGAATGAATCTTATTTTAACATTTTGGAAATTTATTTTGGCTTCCCTTCTTTGTGTGACTATTCGCTGCCAAATTAATACGAACGAATGTCTGGTTTGTCGTTTAATTAAAACGAGTGTGACATTTTAGTCTTAAAACGTCTAAAGACTTTAATATTAATTTTATTCCGAATACATAACATTTAAAGTGAGGATTTTACTAAACTGAAGAGGCAAGGAGCCAAAAATTTCTGACTGCTGAAGCGATGCGAAGATTCAACACGCCTACGACCACCACACCAAAAGATATCTGAACAGCGACGATATACCTTTCTTCATTTTTCGAATATTCTCACTTCATCGTAATCTCTTCTAAGTTCCTGTCCAAATTATAGATCTTGGATAATCAATTAAGCCTTGACCTCTGCTTTCAAAAATAATCAAAATTTTTTACCTTTGAATCGAAACTGAAAGACAAAATTTTCATGAGGATTATATTCAAGGAGTTTATGTAAAATATTGTACGTAATTCTTTTGAGCAAATTTTCTTTGTTCTGTACATGTAAAGCTAAAGCCACCGGCTTCGAACACGTGGTTGATGTAATTTACTTGAAAACGATCGTATTCTTTTTGCCGTTTCCCGGGCTCGAACATGCGTCAAAATTTTTTTGAATCGACAGGATTATAACACCGTAAAAAATATAAACGATTCATGATGAACGGGGTTGTTTGAAAAGGAAGTATAGGTTCACCACCAGTCCATCTTTGTCTTGTCTGTCTGCGTTTAAAAACGTCACAATGAAAACAAACTCTGAGTTATAAACTTCGAAAGTGACTCCGATCGGTATTTGAGACGTAAACATCTCCCCGTGAAAAACTCGTGATTGTCAAAACTGCAAACTCATGAGAATTTAAAGCAAACCCGATTATTTTCCTGCATAAATTTTACATAAACTCAGATCTATTTTTACACCTCAAAGACTCTTCACTTCGTTGATATGGTGTACCATCCCCGCCAAAAATCGAACTTTCAATTTGACATTGTACTTTTTGGATTTTGGACAACATTTTCC
>JAABNW020164986.1:0-11778 GCA_015164035.2 Radianthus crispa | reverse complement strand
TGTCAAATGACACTTTTCAGCCCGCCCGTGGCATATGATGCTTTTTGGTTCGAGTGACCACTGCTTCTGATGAAACTCACGCTCAAAAAAAAAAAAACACAAAAAATAGAAATAAGAAAATGTGACCAACTAATATAAGCTAAGCAGCTCTTTGAATAAATGCCTGGAAGCTATGAGCATTTTGAAGTTACCCTACCAAATTTGAAGGCATGAAGGAAATAGAATTTGACATTTCCTGCTTCATCACACAGACAATTAGTTTCTCATATACAGTAGCTTTTGTCGCTTGCCAAGCTCTTTATTAACAAAACAAAAGTTTGGTAAATATGTTTGTTTTGAGACTTCAAAATTGGGATCAAAGCCCAGGAGACCCATATTTGCAACACCCAAGGTTCTAGCTCAGTTCTTTGCGGTTTCCCTATCATAAGCAAAACATCCAAAGTGTATTTGTCAATGATTATGGCGTCTAGTCGAAAGACTGACTTCGTGTGATCCGTTGGACGTAAATCCTTCATCTTTGACATGGGCGGGTCTAGCTTGCGACCAAAGTCAATATGTTGATGCATTTAATTAAACACCTTAAAGAAAATATTGCATTTATATTCGTGCGTGTACCACAGTTTTTGGAGTTAATGTCTTAGTATGGCTTGTGTCAAATGGGACCTCGTGGCTTAAAGCACAAGAGAAGCAACTAATGACTGAAAAGCAACAGAATGCCGCAGATGAAGCCTAGAACCTAGATTGTGTTGCAGAATCAGTATTTTAATTTGTCTGTTGCTATTATATGATGATGAAGTTTGCTTTCCTATGCCCGAGGCTGATGGTGAAACATTGCAACTGACACCTTTTAAAACTTTCAGGTTGGAAACGTTATAGACTGTCGTGCCTCCGTCTAACGTTACCCACTCACTGTTGAGTGACATCACACTTATTGGAATAAGATTTCAAAAGACAAGTACCACTCACAGTAGTATAGAAGCGTGTGTAAAGCCGATGGTCACACACTGAAACTACCAGAGCGGCCAACATTTTCTACTGTGCAAGCGATTCTCAGCTATAGTGCAACGATGAAAGACCTGGAAAAGTCGGATTACTCGGGCGAGGATAACGAAACTGAAAGCACTGTTACCTCCTCGTCTTCGGATCAAACCAGTGAACTGTCACCCCCTTCGAATTTTACAGAGCCAGAAGAAGAGGCTGAAGAGAGCAGTACTCGCCCCACGCAGAAGAAGAGAAAAAGACGTCGAAAAAGGATGTTGACGGGAGTGAGCAGACAACGGCGAGCTGCAAACGAACGAGAACGTAAGAGAATACAGGGTGTTAACAGAGCGTTTGTGGATCTTAAAAACACCTTACCAGTATCCCATATGGATATATCCAAGATTGACATCCTACGAGTAGCGGCACAATGGATAGATCACCTCACGGAGATCCTGCATCAGGACGACTTGGCGAGATCACAAAGTACTGATTTGATGCAGGACACCACCAAACTGTACGATGAACACGAGCTCTACAAGCTGCTGGACAACAGTCAGTTTCCATGCGAAGATGACGATTTGCTGGATGACTTTCTTCACATGGATGGTAAGTTGTAAGAAGTTAAATGTTTATTGTGATGTGAGGATTTGGTGTCTGATTGTGGGTATGCAGAGATGAAGTGTCAACGGATTTCAATGACTTCAATCAATAAAACACAGAAAAACATTCAAACACACGACATGTAAATCTTTAGAAACTTTTCAAAGTTTTAATCACGTACGATTTATGCCACAACGGATATAGTAAACTCAGTCATTCTTTATTCTGATGAAACTTTTATTGATCTTTAATTCGAATACCTTTAGTTTTCATTTTGAGAATTTTTTAATCATTTCAAGCTAAAAACCCGTAATTTACTAGTTCAAATTGTACAACAAGTTTTCACGTCTTATATAACATAACTATTATCCATATCCTTTACTACTCGCTCCTCTTTGAAACCAAAGCTTGTCGTCTTCCATAACTTTATTGTCTTTTGTTCCATCAACTTGACAGTTCCCAGGTTAAAATACTTAAGTGACCTCCCAAACTTGTAAATCGTCATTTTGCATGGGTTTCGACAGAAAGGTGGCTTGATGAGATTCCCCGTGGGTTCGACTTGATAAGGAAGTTGATAAAACTTGATAACACTGTTGTTTCCCTGACGGTTTATTTAGACTGACTCTCAGAAATTCTTGCCATGGTATTCAATTAACGTTCTAACGCTCTGAAATACAAGTGGCTTGATGTTTTCCAGAAATGAAAGTTAACCCTTCTATCTGGGATCGGTTTTGAGTCACTGGATGCCAAATCTTTGTAGAACTTTCTTGTACACTGCAAAAACCCGCGACGCCAACCATCTAGTCCACCTAGGAAAAACACGAAAGAAATGATCCATCCACTACAAATGTATTATGTAAGCACTTCCTTCCCGAGTAAACGATTTGCTGAAAGTGACAATAACCTTTGATCGATACTCAGAAATTCAACTGGCGCGAGAAAGTCGAAGGGTTTACTCCAGGATCTAGCTCGTCCTTGATTGAAATTACTTGGGTAAACAGACCCTACTCTGAACTCCTTCCACCGAATGTTTACAAAGCAATAAGATAGCCTTTACTGTACCTTATACAAAAATCGATTAATTTCGACCTTCAAATTATCAAACCGCTACATTCTTTCGTGTCTTGTGATAATTTTGCCACACGAAAACCGTTGAAAGGCGAGCCCGTAAATTACTTCAGACGAAAAAAAAGCCCTTAATCAAATGTCCCCTTAACTTTTATTTACCCTTCATGAACGAATTCTTTATAAACCACTCGTCAACTATTCTCGCTGTCCTATATTAAAATTCCTTGTGGTAATTACTTAGGAATTAACTTTAATTTGTTTGGTAAATAAGGTCTGTGGTGAGAATAGGCACGACTTTGAATCGAGGAAACAAGACTCCAGGCCACCTCTAGTGCTTGGTCTAATATGACACCTGTGGAATATCATGGTCAGTGTGTACTGTGACGTTTCGTTTTGCCCTTTGCCAATTCCTAATTAGAAAGAATTGATTTCCTTTGACAAACTGATGAGCCATTCTTCGCTGTAAACAAACAACCATCTGGGATAGTAATCTTGTTCTGATATCTTTTGCAAAACACGAGAAAAATTCGCCCCAGTCTAAAGTAAAATATGACGAGAACCAAGTGACAAATCGCGTACCATATCAGCACGGCACCAGTGATGCCGACATGAGTCGAGATAAAATGCTAGTGCCCGTTTAATTGAAAATGATTATCACAATTCGTCTCTTAAAGTGGTAGGGTTGTGTTTTATCGACAATAGAATAACGGAGTATCCAGAATACACCAGATAGTACGATATCAACGTTTGAACCAAAGTCTCATAAAGATAAGGAAGAAAATCATGTCCAAGAATTTTGGTTTTCAAGTTCAGCAGCTATTTTTTTCGTCCTCCAACAGGGGCGTAGCGGGGGGAGGGGAGGGGAGGGGGGGAGCAAGAAAACTTTTCGGAACAAGAAATGTTTTCCTTGATCTTAGGTGTACCGTAGGAGCGTGGCAGGCCAGCTCCCTCCCTCCCCCAATCTGCTTAAGAGGCACCTTCCCCCAAGAATCGACATCTTCGCTATGTCCCTGTCCTCCAATGAGTATCAGTTTTCAAGAGCGAGGTTGGAAGAGGAGATTCGTTTTGAATTACAAAATCGCCCACACGACAGACCTACGTTTTTAAATCACCCCATATGTTTTTCATATCGCTAGAGATTCCGTGGACTCCTAAACCTCGTTGAGTGACAAAAACCACGATTGCAATTCAATAACTGCAGTAGCCAGGGCTTGTAGAGAATTCCTTTATCGCTGTATTAGGATCCTCAACTAGAGTTAGATATCCTAACGTGGTTCCTAACCTGATGTGGGCGAGAATGCAAGCAGTTCATTAGGAGTTGTTCACTAAAACTCCAAAAGCTGGCAAAATGCCGGTGTTGATATGGACTATAAAGTTAATTCTGGTAGTTTTAATAGCCTACTATAGGGGTCAGCAACAGCCATGGTTGCGACAAAAAGTGCCAACGTACTAGGTGGGGCAGAACGCTCACGGTTTTTTTTTTTTTTGCAATTTTTTAAATAACCCGTAAACTTCGTTAGCGTGGCATAAACCCCAGCTGTTTTAGACATTCAAGTTCGCAGCTACTTCGCGTTAGAACGCCAGCTTTGACAAACAAGTATTTGAAGGATTTAGCTCGCACTTAGATACCAGACGTTACCTGGTGTCTGGCTTCCGTGCATATAATGGACTATCTTTCTACATCGTCAAATCAGTAAATGTTGTATCATCAACTAAATCAACAATTACTCTAACCCCTTTTAGATGAAGTCAAGTTGATGGAAGAGATTTCCTTGCCCTTTATTACTCTGTATACAAGTAAACTTGTTTAGTAATGCCTCCTTTTGAGCGTCCGTCCCTGACTTTCTTCCTTTCGAGCGCCGCCATCTGCTCTCATTCCGTCGAGGCAGTTCCTTGGTTAGCTAGACTACACACAGATCTAAACATGCACTAGAAATTCAACTGCAGCTATGCCGTGAATACATATTTCGTTTACTACTTGTAGAAATTCTCTACTACTCAGGCATAAATCTGGCTGTGTTGTATCCAGCCACAGTCGTGACATATTTGCAAGAGTTTTAAAGGATTAAAGGCGATTTGTGTTTCTGCTTTTGACTCGTTAACCTTTTATGGAGCAAGCATTTCTTTTCTTATTCCAGAAGCGTCATTCATTTAACAATAAAAAAACACAAAAAGAAACTTAGAGAAAACTTGGATTATGTTTCCCAAACTGGTAGAAATCAAAAATGAAAGAGAAAAAAAGACAAAGAAAAATATCGTTATGCTTTAACGGTTTAGAAGCTTCATTTGTGAGAGTTTTAGTGAAACATTCAAGGGGAATAGTTGGAAGCTTTGTTGAGCTTAATTGGATAACCGTCGTATAGTATTAACAAATGAACTTTTGACATCTGGTTAAACTACTTATGAAATCGGCAGTTATCAAAGAACCTTTCCCTTGATGTTGATCCTGCGTCTCTTTGATCTAGATTCAAGTATTATTTGATATCATGCGTGTAGCCAAGCGGTAGTTAGGTTCATGGTCATCAGATTCTGCCAGCTGGCGTCACAAAGACAAGTTTCTTCACGAAGCAATTTGACATGGAAATATATAGGACATGCGCAGTTGAAGCATTCCGTTGACTATGTAAGGAATTTTGATTTATTATTTGGATATTGTCGAGTAAGATTTTGATAAGCACGCCTTACACGGTGAAGTTCTCTTGAATGGGATCGTATCTGTGCGCAATCATGCACACCAATTCAAAACCTAATAAGTAAATGAGAATTTAATAATATCGAACAAAAACAGACGCCAGCAAACATCACTTATCTCCAACTTCAGGAGTAGATTAGCATAATTAGGATCTTCCAGATCGAGAAAATCCAATTGGGTTGACAAGTATTCTTCAAAACCAATCTCGCTGATAAATCAAATGCAATTAAGGGATTATTAAGAACAAGAATCCCTTTTCATAGCTTCGACTTCCTTCATATTGATAAGATGAGGAGAAATCCGATTTGGAAACTCCCGGATAAAACTCTCCGCATTCATCTAGTTGGCAAGGGAATTGAATTGAACGATAAGAAAAGAATCTTAAATTTGCACGTTATCTTGTTCAAAAATCCCAAGAAAGTGTTAAAAAAATAGGAAAGTAGTCAGAACTTGAACTTCAACTGTTAAGATTATTTTGAACAGGATTGGCTTGCAAATCCAGCATTGCTTCACAAACATTAGTCACCAAAGCCTTGCAGAACAATGGACGCCACAGTTTGAGCGAGTCTGCAACAACGAGATAAACTTTGAACTCACTCAGGCTTGTTTTCCTCACTAAACTCTATCTCTATTGCCTCAGATAAAATCTTTATTCTTTTAATAAGGAAGAAGTTAATCTTGGGAAAGCGAAACCTGAAAGTTTTCAATCAATAGCCAACTTCAAGTACTTCTCAATTTGTCACGTCGTGTCCTTTTCAAATTTGAAAAATAAATTCCAACATCTTCCTGGAAATTGACGTTCTGAGGAGGCTTGGCAGAATTTTGCAAGTTACTAGTTGGAGAAGGGAAGCGAAGATCCGAAATCATAAAAGATTTTGGAGGAGCAAAAGGGATCCGCCCTTGAAGACTAAGAAAAGAGTACTAATAATAGGATTCCCAAAAATAAGACTAAAAATGGCCATATTAGATCGGGTGATTCAAGTCTCTACGAAAAACTGCAAGGAGAACAATCAGGAACATTTTTCGAGCATTTCGTTTCTCAATTTTCTCCTAAATACGTTTAGAGAACTGTTACACAGGCCTCTTTGAACTTTCTCAAAGGGGCGGTCCTTTTTATTAGAGTGCAATTTAGAATCGATTGATTGATCGTAATTCCATAACTCTTTATCTCAGTAAATCAGGATTAAAAGATAACTACAGTTCTTCAGAAAGCTGTGTGGAAATCTTTCATGATAAAGAAACGAGTTCAAAAATCCTAATCCCCTTCAACTCCTTTTTTTAAAACCTTTGAGTGAAGTCTGGAGACTCCATGTCAACAAGAAACCAGGAGAAATGAACGACCATGAAGATGAACGTGCAACTGTGAAGTGAACTTTGAGTGACGGGCTTTAAAGGGCACATCTATCAATGAAATTCCGTAAATCTCTTTCCAGGAAATTTCTCGTGTGGGGGAGGGTAGAGGGTTTGATGACCGCCGGAATTAAACAACGCGTTGGTTACGGGCTCTCTTAGAACTGATCGAATAACAATTGAATAGACAAAATAACTCATGCCAGTCTGGTGCAATATAGACCATGGAACTGGGTTTATCGATTCGGTTGCTGGTATAACAAACATATTCGTTTAGTTATGGATTCACTTCAATCTCGTGCCTAGAGCACGGTGCTGACCAGGAGAAACGCAGGCTCTGGGAAAGAAATTGGAATTCACTTTTGCAAGAGAACCGACCGATAGCTGACATTATTTCTAAAGCCCAATAGTTCTTCACGCTTAGGTTACCTTTTGCTTGGGGTGGGGGGTGGGGGGGGGGGGGGGGTGGTTGGGGACCTAAACTAAACTATTCTTTTTGAGATGGCTGTGTAGGCGGAGGAATAAAAGAGCATTTTCCTTCTGTTATCAATAGGTTATCACGTTGATCCACCACGCTTCTGTTCCCCAACAGACTCCTTTACAGAATTTTTCCCCTGAAAAGAGTCTATGTTTATGTCGTATCCCATTCATGCCTTTTAAACAAAGAAATAATACTCTAGGGAATGACAAGTGGCTTGTTATGAGGAAACTTGGCTTGTTACTCCTCTCCCTCGCGCGCGTCAGGTTGAGCACTTGTCATGGTGGTGTTTGAATCAAGACAAAGTAATTTGAAGTGCTTTTAAAAAATTGGAATAGTCTTTTATGGTAAATTCCTAAAAAAATCAGCCATATTAGCTTTGGTCTTTGACCTTTATCGCAGTCATTACAAAATGCGCAATTATGAAGTATGAAGTTACCATTCAAAGCCACGCTTAATTACATCGACGGAGTCAAGTGCGCAATGGACCTTTTTTCGTTATGGCACGATACTTGCCCATGAAAGATCACGTGTCATTCCCTAGGAAAACGAGTTTTTGCGCTGCCGTTAACTATATTATCGGAAAATGGCGCGTGGCGTGAAATAGGAAACCACTCACTCACCACGGCGAGTAATGTATATTATGCCAATAGCACAACCGAAAACACAACTCTCTCTAGTATATCTAACCTTTATATTACAATTAATTCAAGTGCGCAGAAAAAAGAAGAGTAAAGGCAGTCAATATGTGCAAACATGTACAAGTTGACTACTGGCCAAACCTGCATAGCGGCGCCTATAGGGTTGTTTAGAGGGGGAAGGAGCGAAGCAAAAGCTATTACGCAAGCTATAACTACAAAGATTTTATCGAGCAGTCTTTAACAGCTGTTAAACGTGCGCAAAATTTCATAAAAGAACAGTCTCTCGTTATATTAACGCACTTTCCGCACATCTACAATGGACATAAATCGGCCTATTTTCAATACGCTAGAATTGAGTGTTGGGCACAATTGTCCTTAAATTAGAATATTTTATTTTGTAGCTGATGAAATATCGTTCAAACAACAAGCGTCATTCAGATTATTCCGCTCGCGTCTGGCATATTTCCTCCTTGACGTCACATAAATGAAATCGTCTCATTGGTGCATTCAGTTGTGATTTATTTCAGTTATTTGTAAAAGGAGTTTGGTCAGAGTTCATTGATTTGATAATACTTTTAAAGATGATTGTTTTTGGATTACCGTCGACTTCAAGTGGTAGTTAGGGAAAATTAAAAAAAATTGCTTGTGAATGTCTGACTTTCAATGACCTGAGAGTAATGTGAAATTCCTGAAATCAGTACATTTTGAAATTAAAATAATCTATTTTAAGCTTACGCTTGACACTCTTACCTTTAATCAATTCTTTCGCGGAGACCGCACTTCAATTTAACGCGCTCTTAACTTTTCTATCTTGTAGTGATTTTGAATTAAGGAAGTATGTGTTTGGAGGGGCTATTTCTGGGCTGCGTCTTTTGCTACATGCTTGTAATAGGGGGTTTCGTAGGTTCGACTATGGTTATTGGGTGATCTCCTCCCCCCCCCCGTCCAAACGAAACCCCTGCTCTTCCCCCAATCAACACGAAAAACCACTGCCAATCAACGATCCTTCTATGGATCACGAACATGTTGGTTTTAAATATTAAAAAGTTTTTGCGCAACCTCCTTTCATTGCCCATAACGCCATAATATGTCCCCAGTGCAAATAAATCTACTTAACTCATCGATGAATGTTATTTTTCTGAATTCGTTACAGTTGATGTCTGGCCAACCTGGCAGCAGCCGTGCGGGACTGAGGCCTGTATTCATACCGAAGAACCTTACTTAAAAAACCTCTTGTATAATGATGATACAGCAATGAGCACTGATTACCTCACCTCGCCACTGGTAGACTTGGCAAACCACCTGTGAAGCAAAGAGCCTAAGATATATAATACTTTCATGGACCGATAGTTGGTGAATTAGTGTCACGCAAGTCCACGGATAGGAGATAGATGGGGTCACGCGGAGCATAGAGGCTTGAACAGTGTCACAGGAGTACTAAGAACAAAACGGACAAAGCATCGCGCAAAATTGCGCAGCGAAATTTCACGTGGAAAATGATCTGCAAGCGTCACGCAACACTTGCCTTATCAGCCAAGGTCGAAGCACGCGAGTACTGCTTTGCCGGGAGACAAGAAGGTTTTCATTTGTCCTCAAGCACGGCTGCACTCGCGTACTTTTGCAAACCTGTCGTGGCCAAAGACGTCGAAATAGCTTAAGATAGGTTTGATAGAGAATAAGTCTCAGTTGCAGTTGGTCATGTGGGGACATACAGCGCTTAGGGTAAGACATTTAATTCAATCCATGCAAACTCGTATTTTCATTCAAGTAGATAATATGTTCTTCTTAGATGTACACCGAATCGAAATATGGCGTCCAATTTGAATAGCCATTGTTCTTGACTGACTAGCCTCGTCTTCATGTGGAAACACAAACGGATTCTCACATGTGTGAGAGGCTAGTCAGACCCGAACAATGGCAATTCAAATTGGACGCCAGATTTCGATTCGGTGTATACGATAATCGTCCGTTTATTTTCGTGTTTCCGACCACATATCATTTCTTTAAGCCTGTGTTCTTTACCAGCTTTTACCAGTTCATTCACATCAATCTAGCTCTCGTTTCTGATAAGAAAAATATGATACTCAAGGGAATAACAAGCGATCTAAAACGGGAAAGCAAGTAATTGGTTTACGCGGATATTTAGAACAAGTTTAAGAGAGTGACAAATTCTTAAAGATAAGCGTTTCAGAAGCATTTACGTCACATACTGCGTCATTTCCGCGCGCAATGCATTATAGAAACTTATGATACAAAACAGAAAGCTACCCCATAATGCACTGCACATGCAACGTAGTCATGACGTAAATCATATCACTGACTAAAACCTTTGGTTATAAGTTTTAAAACTATTTTTGCAGCTTGTAAAGTTCGTGTTTTGTAAGCTGTTATAACTGAGCATGCGAAGTGGTTCAAACCATTTCGAGGGAACACGTGAACCCGCTGGTCGGAATCATGACTTGATAGACAACAAAAAATATTATCATAATAAAAAATTCATAAAAGTTCACATTTTTACCGTCAAGTTTCAAAGATGTAAGTTAAGAAGCTCAGAATTTCTCTGCTTCACACGATGAGCTTTGAAAAGACTTTTTCCATATCCACTTGTGAAATCAAACTCAAAAATCAAGCAGCGTTCACACATGGAAATACATGCGCAATCTATACAACACGCATGCGCACTTTAAACATTTTAACAGCGACCAATACGCATGCGTATCTTACAAGAACGCTGACTTGTTTTCACATATTTGTCGTCCGCTTTGTTGTCTACTAACTGAAAGCATTTGAACCATAGTAGCTTTTAAATTCACTTTTTTGAAAACTGTGTTTTGACGTTCTGCATATAAGTCTGGATGTAGTACAAGTAAAAAAAACTAAAAAACTTAACTCACACTTGCCTTTGCAATTAACTTGCCGTACAAAACATGATATTACATCTGAACCGAAGTACGTTGGTCCAGATAATAATTTAGTACATACATGGTTCTATAAAAATGCTGAGTTAGTCGCGGGTGACGAACTCATTGCAGGTCAAAAAAAAAGTTATAGACTCCCATTGGTCAATCTTACAAGGAACAATGGATAGGAATTTGATATTATTAATCATTAGCATTCGTTTGATTGGTGGTTGCAATAGTAATATTTATAGATCAGCCATGTTGGTCAGTGTAGTCGTAGTGTACATCTGCATAGTGGGATGTCAAGTTACTTTGTATATGTTGAAAATCTTCGCTTTATAGCGAGCTAAAATAATTTCTCGCCTAAATGACTATAACTTTTTTATGTCAACGTATTTTTTGTCACTAGCTGAGAAATTCTACAGTTTTGTAAAGATTTTACTGGAGTTCATACGAAATAAAAAGATTGATTAAAAGTGTTAAAAAGTTTGAAATGTTTTATTTTTTAATCGTGGTTTGATTGGTTGACTTTTAAAAATTTTGCATAAAGAAGAATGAGAAGCAGAAAAAAATAAATAAAAAGATTTTCGTTTGGGTTTCCTGTGGTATAAGGGAAGCCACACTGTAAAGCCGAAAGTGACGTCATAAACCAAGCATCAGAAAATCAAACGATGGTAAGTGAACTATTGTACAGCATCAAATGAATGTAATTGACGAAACGACAAATAAATGCTTTTATTCTTTAAATTTCGTCCTTTAGGTGGTCTCAAAAGTTATTCCGAGTCAAACAAAGAAGCCGACAAAAATCCTTTTTCCATATGTTCGAAAAATTAACTTTTCTTAAAAACGGATATGGGGTAGATTTTTAGGTTTTCCAAATGAGCATATAAAAAGTATAAAGTCCCGTGCAAAATTTGAGGTTTTTGCCCTGTTGAGGTTTAAAACGTGTATGGTCCCTCGATAATATTTTGTATTTTATTCATTGGTTTCTGTGCGCGCGCTCATCGTGGGCTCAAATCGAAGGTTCAAAAGTAGGCAGTCACCTTAATCGAATGTTGACAGAACGTC
>JAABNW020164764.1:0-11787 GCA_015164035.2 Radianthus crispa | reverse complement strand
TACGGTCCCTGACTGGCAAGAGAGTCCTAATAAACAAATATAACTTACGAATGTTCCTGTCTAGTGTAGTCAGAATCTACAAGTTTACTCAGACTAGTGTTACATCCCTCGAGTTGTTGTATCCCATACCAAATCGACGATAACTTTGGAAAAAAGCAACTGAAAAAGTAAAAATCGGAGATGCACTTCTGAAAAGTGGTATCTCGTGATCTCGTAAAGGAATAAACATTGGTCTCCGATTCATTTCGCCTGTCATGGAACTCCACCGCGAAGAGACCCATGTGAAAATTTGAATAAATGGCTGTAACTTGAAAGGATTAATTTAATCTATAAAATTAAAAGAAAAATAAAACAGTTCCTATAATTATTCAGCTTTCAGAAAATAGTGTATACTTTATTTAATTGGGCTTGATGAAAAAGTTTCGCGCGATATGGAGTTGAATGCAAGCGGTCACTGCGCTAGACAAGAAGATTTCAAGAATATATCATAGTTTGGCAGTTGATGGGCATTAATACCAAAGTTAAATTTTTCATGAAACTGACTGTTTCTAACATTTTAGGTCATGCGACTGCCTTTGCCTGCCACGCCAACTTCACTATCACACATTTTTAGAATCTTCTCATAAGTTTAGTTATTATGTTATATAACAAGGATTGTTTCTTTCATTTCTACAAGATTTGTTATAAAGTCTTATTTTTGACTGTTGCTTGACATTCGAGGTCACGTGATGGCCTTGAGCTATCACGCCCACCTGGTTATCACACATTTTTTAAAAATCTACTCGTGATAACCTTAAATTTGATATATGATAACTTTTGTCCCTCAATCGGTACCAAATCGCCATTTCCAGGTCCTGGCCCATGGACTATTTTGAAAAAGGTCATTTTTCTTGTGCTTTTCATGAGCAATATCGTTAGATCGCGCAGAATGTGAGACCTACCTAAAAATGGAACTGACTTAAAGAAGTATAGAATGAAAGTAATGGTAAATTGTAGTGCTTGGGAACGAGGTTTGAATTCCGGGAGAATACCCTTGGAATATATATATACGGAAAAATGAAAATTAAACTAGTATAGTTTCAAAGTAGTATCGCCTGTAGCTGATAGCTGAAAGATGGGTGACGATCTTTATATCAGTTTCTCTTGCTACGTTCCCACTTGAATAGTGCAGACTCCTAGCAGTTGCCTAACAATAGACAGTTCAAATGGCTGAACTCTAATAGCCCACTTTCGATATTCTGCTCGAGTGATCACGAACAATGCAATTCAAAACAAGGCCCAGGGGAAACAAAAGAATATATTAGGATTATCCTTTGTTTCCCCTGGGCCTCGTTTTGAATACTCCTTTTCACAGTTCCCGGCGCCATTTTGAATTTAATTAAATTTGTGCATGGCGTCGAGGCAGGAGTTGATTGTAAACTCAGTTGAATTCTCACTCATTTGGTAAAAATATCATCGTATCAGTTGAAAATAGACTATTTTTGTGATGAAAGCGAGCTTCGCCATAGATTTCTTTGTTGTCTACCTGAACGGCTCAACTCCAGCCTCGACCGGGAACTGTAAAAAGGAGTATTGCTTTGTCTGTGATCACTCGACCAGAATATCGAAAGTGGGCTATTTATGAATGTATATCTACCAATAAGACCAAGGTGGCTGTCTGGTATACAGATCTGGGTGTGTCGTCACATTAACGGGAATAGATATGATCGCTTCAGAAACTTTGGCTTCTTTGATTGCTTTTCTTATATGATACCTACAGTTGAATTAGCAAAATGGGTAAATAAATACAGCTAAGTGCATAACTAGAAGTGTCCATCTGGGTAATACCCCTACGACACATCAGATGTACGAGTGACAGAAGTACATAACTAGAAGTGTCCATCTGGGTAATACCCCTATGACACATCAGATGCACGAGTGACAGAAGTACAGAACTAGAAGTATCCATCTGGGTAATAGACCCTTTGCAGCACGTTGGAATGCAGCTGAATTTGGAGGGCAAAACAATAGTTTTCTGGATCTTTCTCATTGGGATTCTTTTGTCTTACCCTCCAAATTCGGCTGCATTCCGACTTGCTGCAAGGGGTCTATAAGTTTGAATCGCTTATTTGAAACCTTTTCACCTTTGGAACAAAACTACAATGGAAGGAACCCCAACGCAAGATAAGTCGACAAGTTAAATGTATTAATTATGGTGAAACTCTACAAAATCCAAAGACTATTTCGAGTGTCCTAGTGCCCTTGACCAGGCACAAGTAAAGATTTGAGGTTAGATATCTTACCCATCAGTTCCAAGTAAAAACCCGGCAGGAATATGCACTTCTCTTGATGTCCCGTCATGCACCATGTCTACCAATGCCTCAGCATTATCAGTTACATGATCAGTTATAAATACTGCAACAGCTCCAAACTGCTCGACAATTTTACATTTTGTCACAAATGAGCAACCCCTGAAAATAGGAATGGTTCAGTTAGTAATGAAGACGATGAACAATAATTTTAACAGCCACCAACTGAAATATGAGATATCAATATTACACCAAAGATGTTAGATAAATTGAAAACTAAATTAATGGAATTGACACATTTTAAGATCACTTTCTCGGCAACTGATGGTGTTATGGCTTTTTTTTTCACTTTTCAGCCATTTTTGGTCAACTTGTTGAAAAGAGAGAATGTAACTTGAAAAAACTCGACATTTATAGCCAGTGATAAAATATTCAAAATATTAATTCACACCTGGCAAATAACTGAACATAGTAAAAACAATATTATGCACCAGTCAAAGTAAACCCCGACCCCGACCCCCACTCGGGGCAATAAGTGGGGATTGGCATTGAATGGTGAACAAAAACTAACAAATGCCCAACCAAATGGGGCAAGAAATGTGCTTCAAAAGCCCCAACCCCAGTTCGACTAAAATGTGGAAACAATAGTCACCATCTTGGAATTTACGAAAACAAATCCCACCCAAAGCCTGACTATCTTAGGTTGGGATGACAGAATGTACAAACATCCCACATGGTTGGGCTCTAAAAAGCAACTAAAAAGGTACTAAATCCCTACCAAAGCCCCACATGTCCCGGGGTAGGGTGGGTTGGTTAGGGTTTACTTTGACTGGTGTATTAGCAGCTGAACACCATAGCAGTGGTCATAGCAGGGTTGTAAAAGACTTCTCTTTCATTAAAAGACAGACCCAGGGTTCCCAATGCATCAATGTAAAAAACATTTTCCTGACTAAATTAAAATACCTAACAGTTTTCACAGACCATTTTGGTATTTCAAATCTGTTGAAAGGAATTGATAAAAATTCATGATTCTTAAAATGCATGTGACCGCGGGCTTAGCCTTGCTCCAAAGATAGGAAACAAATGCAGAAATTACAGTATAACAAAATGAAGAATCACCTGGATTGGAGGCTAAAGTCTGCATTATGTGACTTTTAAGAATCATCAATACCATTTGATCCAGAACAAAATATCAACTTTGATAATGACTTGGGATGACTAGTTTTGATTTGAAATTAAGAAAACCTTGATTTGTAAAACTAAGCCAGTTATCAACCTTCAGCTCCATATTAAATATTATCTATTTTAATTTACAAAGTAACACATTTATATTAAGTTCACATTTATGGGATTTAACAGTGAACAGTTCACTCTCAAGGTATCCACAACCAGCAAAACGAAGCCTGAGATTGGATGAACAAACAATAAATGGTGAGATAAAACAAACAATGCAGCTCACATGTAGAACAATAACATTGTTCACCATAATCCACGCTTTCTTCGTTTTTGTTATTTTGTTCAATCCCAGGCTTTGTTCTACCAGTGGACACCGACCCCACTATCAACCACCATATGCTCAAGTGGAGACAATTTTTAAATAAATGCTGATTCTTACTGAGGTTTTCCATTTTCTACAACCTCAGACATTCCAATGGCTGGTGAATTTTTTCTGCCATCAATAACAAAGATGAAAGGTATGGAATAATTTATAGCTTTGATTGACGGCAGTGAAAAACCCATTTCACAACTAGCCAATGGAATGTTAGTCTCCTTTGCAGCCGTTTCCGGTGTCAACATGCAGAGAGAAAACCCCCTGACTAACTGATTGCGCAAAAAACAGAAAACTGCAGTAATCTGTCTGGTATCTATATCTTACCCTCTGGTAACAAGTGCAATTGCTCCATTAACAGCCCATCCATTAATAAGAGGCTGACATGCTTCTGCAGGGTCTGAAGCCACTAAACGAATACGATCAAACTGAATTTTCTAAAGAAGAGAACCAAACAGTGTTAGAACAGCTGATCAATAAATATATGTAAAACTTAAGGTGGCTTCATATAGTTTTCAGCGCACGCTCATACACTACATACATTACGCATGTGCAATTGTGGAACTTGAAGTTAGAACTTTTATTTTGCTTATGTCACAAAAATTCAACTACAAGTGCTAGTTTCTTTAATTAAAAACTCTAAAATAATGTGGTGAATTTTTTTGAAATTTGCAGAATATATCCTTAGTAACATTATAAGCCAGTTGCTAAAGTATTTAAATAATTTCTGAGCTGCAGAAAAAGTTTTATATTGTAAAATCACATTTTCAATAAATATTTATATAAGATTCTGTAGTTGGGATTTTTTTGGACATGCTGTCATATACTGGTTCATCTGACCTAAACCCATTTACATACCACAAGTTCCCTAGGGTGGGGATATTTGACAGGTCGAACAAGAAGTGTGTGAACATTGGATCACTTTAACTCCTGGTGGAAGGGATATTTGACATCAGCAGCCATCCCAAGGGTAGGGAATTTGACTCTGGAGATACATCAAAATGTCAAATCCCCCTGGTATGCCCGTGGTCCCCCTCTGGGGCTTAACATTGACAAGTGCATAATCCTCTAGTCATAGTCTTTGAATACAGGTCACCCATGTGCTGTTAGAACAGTCGACATAAACCATTTAACCTAAACCATTAAGATCCTTGATTTTTCACTACTATATGTAAAGCTAAAATATTTATGCAAATGAATCCATGCTGCTTGGCTATAATGATGAATCATGTTTAAACCTCGGGCTAAAACAAGGTTGAAGGTGTATATACTTACAAATAATGAGCCAAAATCTTTAGCTGGTCGTAATTTGAATATGTATTTTATGTTATCGGGTTTTAAAACTTCGAAGTAAACTAAAGCGTTGCTTTCAAACATCAAAAAATCAGTGGTTGTAAAAACTCTCTGCGAACCTGAAGAGGGGAAAAAAACTCATCTAAGCTCAAATAAAAAAACATCGTAAATTAAATGATCACAAAGAAAATGAACTGTCAGTTTTACTCACTTGAGCAGATCTTCAAAAGGCATAAAAGATAAAGACAAATTCCTAGAAATATCCGTACCGACTCCATTGGGATAACTACTTGCAATGAAGAGGAACAGGAACAGGCGAACCAATTTCCGCAATTTGGGCTTCCTGTGGCGATTTTAAATGAAACCAAAATTTTAAAAACTCGGAAGATAAGCATCGGATCAAACTCAAATTTCGTACAGGGGCTAGTTAAGACCAAGCAAACAGTATACTCAGGTTTCGTCAATATTCATTAAACATGGATATCTATTGTATCGTAGCGGATCACAGGGAGCCCAAGCTATGAATCTGACATGAATTAGAAAAAAAATTAAAAAGACGAAAAATGAAATTCCAACCTTCCAAATTGCCAATTATTATACCTATGGAGGAAGAATTTTTTAAAAACCCTTTTAATCCATTCTAGAGGTTTAATAAAAAAAGACACAAACAATTCTAGAAGGCTGGAATTTCATTTTTCGTCTTTTTAATTTTTTCTAATTCATGTCAGATTCATGGCTTGGGCTCCCTGTGAGTATCACATCCTGAGCCCGCAGTTCTTTGTACCGGTTGCCGTGACGTCACGATCAACATTCACACAACAGTGTGTGCGACAGAAAAAATATGCTCTAAAAGATCGAAAAATGTCAAGGTTTCTCCGTTTTTGATCTCTACCAGCTTAATCAAAAACAACATGTCTGACTCCGAGGATGAATCTTCACCAGATCATCAGTTGAAGTTCGTTCTCATAGGCGACGGAGCAGCGGGTAAAGTAAGTCAGGCACCACGTTAAGAGGCGAAATCCAGTTCCATATAACCCCATTCAAGTGTCCCTACCACAGAAAACTAAAAATATCTGACATCTTTTTACGTTTTTATCGTTTCCAGACGTCCATCTGTGTTCGCTACACTCAAGAAAACTTTGACAAAACCTACAAACAAACTCTGGGACTTGATTTTTTTCTCAAACGAATTGTTATGCCAGGTTGGTGTTATAACCATGAGCTACATGTCAAAGCCACGACGAAATTCGTATTTTATTGTGATAATCGTGTATATTGTCTTAAATTTTGTATGTATTTATTAATTAGGTAATGTGAATGTAACCATACAAGTTTGGGATATTGGTGGACAAACGCTTGGTGGACATATGATAGATAAATATATCTATGGCGCCACTGTAAGTTTGATATAATTAAGTTATGTTGTCCGTATATATTGACGATTTATAACTCTTAATCGCGCCTACCGAGGGCTGTAAGCCTAATAACAATTTTCACAGGAAATTTGGATCATAAATAACACAATTCAGTGTTTTTAGAAGAATCTCGTTTAATAGGAGTATTATAACCTAGGGAAAGAATGAGTGCATGATTGAAGGAAATCGAAAGAAATGAGTGGGAAAGTAAACTAAAAGATCCTATCGTCAAGGAAGCAGAAAACCATAACATTCAGAAGCAAAAAAGATTGGATTTGATTCTACTATTGCAATTTTCATCATTACATGGATAAAGATAGTTCAAATACCAACCGGTTTTTTCTACCTTCAATCAATGTTTATCAGTTGGTGCTTTTTATGTTTTTCTCTGGGCGATAGCTAGCACGAAAAGCAAATCCAGCGAGCAGCTTGTAACTTTGGTGTCTGTGTATTGTACCTAAGTATCAGTGTTACTTGTAAGCCGATTAGACAGCAGTCATGAAAGGGGTAGGGTATTTGACTTTTTTTTGTAAAAAATTGTCAAAACCACACTCCTCTGGGACCACAGTTCTGGTCAAATGGAGTCAAAATTCCCCACCGTAGGGTAACTTTAGATTAATAATAAAACAATTATCACTTAAGATTGCTAGCCTGCTACACAGTACATGTAAATCAAGGCATCCCTAACCTTGTGAGAAAACATATCAAAAGCTTGACTCTGGGGCAAACCAAGTCTGTCAAATCGTGACCCCTGCCCACTCAGGCTTAACGTTGTGTTAAGATATTTGAATATCACACTCATAGAAAATGGTAACAGACTATACGATGAATGATACAAAGTGATAGGAACTCATTTTTTTCTGAGTTCTAGCAACTGGATTTGGTTGATTAGCTCATGATCTTCCAAATCTAGTCAGCTGCTACCCTGGAAATACCAAGAACTCTAGTGACTGAGTTACAGTCAACAATAGGTTAATCTGCAAATCCCAGCTGGTAGTGTATCCGACTGGGTCATGGGTTGAAATAAATTGGCCTAACAGCTCGTACAATTTGTTAAACATTGAAAAATTTATTCATCACAATTTATTCTAAATTGCACTCAAAATCATGCAATTATATATACAAATTTACCACTTTGAGATTATGTAACCAAATGCTGTTTCAACTTATATTTTGATCAAATTTTCAGAATTGATACTAATTATCTGGATCTCCAACAAAATGGATTTTTGAGTTGTTGAGTTTGATATCATGCATTTTATCCCTCAGTAGCCAAAAATGCACTCTACACTTTAACAATGAATCTAATCTACACCTACGATTTTGCAATCTTCCCCCAATTAAGTTATGAATATAAATTTGAATGCATAGCTTCTCGTGATTAAAAATGATCACATTATCTTATAAATTTCCAGGCTGTGCTGCTTGTTTATGATATTACCAATCAAAGTAGTTTTGATAACTTAGAAGACTGGTATGAAACTGCAAAGGCTGTTAGTGAAAAAAATGGCTCAAAGATGCCTCACATGGCTTTAATAGCCAATAAGAGTGAGTATATTGTTTTTATACTATCATATAATAGAAGTGCTAGCTAATCAGTGTTCAAAAACAAAGGCATTATGATAATAATATGCAACTGCCAAATATCTTAAAGGCTACATGGTTCATTTGTTTTACCAGTCAGTTGGTTTCTAAACCCTGTCACATCTGTAAATAGAAAAGGCGTCAGTTTTAAACAGTCATTTTATTTGTTTATTCATGCATTGTTTTAGTGGACTTGGAACACATGCGGGTAGTGAAACCAGACAGACACAGTAGGTTTGCCCAGGAACATGGACTTTCAAGGTGAGCTTGCAAAACGTCATTGTTTATTGCCAAGAAATGAACTTCCACTTTTAAGAAACAGGCTGTAACTCTGCTGGTTGGTGCTTGGCATTTTTGAGCTAGAGGTCCTCAAGATTGCCATGTTTTGACAAATAGTCTTTCATTCCTATTTACATCAGCTTTAAATACTTTAAGAAAAAGTTGTTTTGTGAGCAGTGTCAATAATCTTGAGTGTCACTTCCATTCACACCAGCCTCATTACAGCGATTCTCAAAATTCTGCAAACTCAAACACTTCAAAGGTTTGTTGTGAAATTGGTTTTTCGCTTCCATCAATCAATGATAATCAGTCGGTACCTTTCTTGTTTGTGACTGGCGGCAACGAAAAACCAAATTCCAATGTGCAACTAGTAACTACCAAGTTCGCAGAATTTTGAGATTTGCTGTAACTGTGGAATGACTGCCCACCTTGAAAACAGTTGGTTTTGTTTCTCGAGCCGGGTTTACACGTGCAATTTTCATGGCAATTCTGAAAAATATTATAAATTTTGTCTTACCCTTCTAAATATAATTTTGTTTCTAGATAATATTATTGACCTGATTAATATCTTTTGAAGCAAATTCTTTACCACTTTTTACTAGGACCAAAATCGGCATGAAAATCACCCCAGTCAAAATCACCACAAAAATCACCCCTGCAGATAGGCCTTTAGTGGCAGACAAAAACATTTTCTGCTATACTTTCGAGAGAGGAAGATTTAGCCAAGGGAGCAGTCATTACAGCCAGGCTCCGAAAACTGAGAAATTGCTTGAAATATATATTCTGGAATGTGCTTTTAGGCCAATTAGAAGAGAGAAATCCAAAACACAAAGTCAGCTCTAGTGGCCGTTCAATTCCTCTCTCAGTCAAAACACGAAATAAACCTCTCTCTATTTAAACCAAAGAATCTCATTATCATGAGGTTAGGGCAACCAAACTGTTAATACTCAAAATCCTTCGAACTTCAAGTGAAAGGCTATTGCCCAATGAATTTTGGCATGAAGTGTTCTCTCCTGTGATTGGTCAAAAAACCATGAACATTCCGGGCATGTTTCAAGGATTCTCGGTTCTTGTAGCCTGGCTGTAAGTGTTTCATTATTATTATATCCTATTCAAAGGAAGAAAAATTTAGTACCAGTTTTATGAAAGAATGTTTGTTGTTTTACAACTGTGATTTCATGTCACATTTATGATGTTGTGTTACATTCATTTTGATGTCTTTCACAACACAAAACAATCAATACACAAACTAAGGAAAATTTTTATTTTTGGAGAAAATGTTTCTGATAACAAACCTTGAAAAATCAACATGATGGGATACTAGTATTCCTAAATTCCTTTGATCACAGAATGATGTGAGTCCAGTGGGTTGGGCTCCCAATACTCCTTTTCACAGTTCCCAGCGCCATTTTGAATTTAATTAAATTTGTGCATGGGGTCGAGGCTGGAGTTGATTGTGAACTCAGATTCTCACTCATTTGTTAAAAAATATTATCGTATCAGTTGAAAATGGACTATTTTTGTGATGAAAGCGAACTTTGCCATAGATTTCTTTGTTGTTTACCTGAATGGCTCAACTCCAGCCTCGACTCTATGCACAAATTTAATTAAATTCAACATGGCGCCGGGAACTGTAAAAAGGAGGTATTCCTGTGGACACCTTGTGTGGAAAGACTGTTGAAGTTCATGTGTACGGTTTCTTTCCTCCATTGTGAAAATGCTTTTCATCCTCCAAAAAAATCACAGATTCAAGTGGAGAGTTGTTTATGAGTTCTAAAATGTTATGCGAGTAGGCAGGAGATCTAAGTATCAAGAAAAGATTATTAATTAGTTCATACCTAATGAAATGACTGTATTTTTTTCAGTCATTTTTTATCAGCAAAAACATCAGATCAGGTAAGTATGTTGGATTCTGAAAATGTAAATTATTTTACCAGAGTTTGTCACTGATTAGCGGCCTCCTCTGCAGAGGCAACGTTTGCTTTTTTCCTCCTTTGGATCAGTGCAGTACCTACCACAGGTTAAGGGAAAAGGTTGCCTGCAGAAGAGGCTAGTCACTGATATTGTGGTTGTCTCTCAAAGTTTGATACAGTACCTATAAGTTGTAGTGACCGATTCAAAAAAGTACAACTCGTTGAATGGTGCTTGAAGTCAAAATTACTGTGTACCTGGAAATTTTGAAGTGCTTTCCTGCAGTTTTCTCTTTTCTGTGAACTCAGACATTGCAATGGCTAGTGGATTTTTGCTGCCGTCAATAACAAGATAAGAGGTACCGACTAGTTAGCAGTGATTGACGGCAGCAGAGTTAACCCATTTCACAACTAGCTATTGGAATGTCTGAGTTTGCAGAGAACAGAATACCACACAGTAAATTTACCTATAATTATTTTGCGTGGGTTTTTTTCCTGCTAGGTGAATTTGTGTTTTCAGAAGATTGTAGCTGAAGTTCTCGGAATCAGACTGACCAAAAATGAAATGGACCAGCAATCTGTATCCTTTATAATCATGTATGTGTTACTTGGGTGTCTAAAGTACTGTATGTATACACTGTATAATGCTTGATTTCCAAGCCTCATGGGAATCAAAAGTATTATAAGTGCATCTACCATTCACCTCTTTGCAGTTTTGTTAAATAGACATTTTTACTCGGAAGACGCTGTCCCAGGTACCAGGGATACCTTCCAGGGTCACATTAGCCAACTTTTCCCTGAATTACCAGTATCAGGAAATCACAACCACAAGCATTGATAGTTTCATGTGCTCAGCTAGAGGGGGTATACCATGCGTGCTAATGTAGGGTTACCTTCTGTTTCTAGATCAGAACATGCTGGTTGTAAGCAGTCTCATGTCAGATCTTACATTGACTTAAAAACATACTTTGAAAATTGGTCAAATACTCCAGTTCCACTGCCATGAACAGCAGACACATTTCTGCAGGGTTAAAGCCTCATCTACATGCCATGTATTCATGCAGTGAGAATTAACAGTTGCTGGGAATTCAAAATAGTTTGGAGATAATAACTAGCAGTAAAGAGAGATGCGTCAGTGTTTCTATAGAAACAATATAGTGATAATCTTTAAATTGTACACCATAAAAAGAGAGCATACTTACTGACGTTTCGGACATTAGTCCTTTGTCGGCTACTTCGTTGGAGAACTAATGTCTGAAAGATCAGTAAGTATGCTCTCTTTTTACAGAATATAATTTTCATAATTGTCAAAATAGTTTGCATTGTTCAAGTTTGATGTGCAACCTGTAAGGTAAAGTCACCCTCAAGCCAATGAGGCTTACGTGGCCGGTTCTTATCCCCGGTTTCTGTAGCGTGAAGTGACTAGGAGTACTGCTACTCCCCCTGGATGGGACGCTAGTCCATCGCAG
>JAABNW020164320.1:0-10979 GCA_015164035.2 Radianthus crispa | reverse complement strand
GGGGTAGGTTTTTTATTTATTGATTTTAGAGGGGGGTACAAATTTTATTTAATTTTTTTTGCAAGAAAAACAACCCCCCCCCCCCCCCCCCCCCCCACTTGCACATATAAAGTAGTCCAGTAATAAACAGATGATAGTCACTGGGAAGGAACTAGGGTGCAGTTGAAACACTGTTGTGCTGGTTCATGTGCAGATACTGCATGTACACTGGCCTTTCCCTTGGCCACCCAACTTTGGTTGTTATTCACTACAGCATTTTTGATGACACACAGTTCTCTGCTATCTAAGTTGTATTTATCATTGAAATAGATGTCAATTCCCTTCCTATTTCCAGGAAGAGACAAAGGATGCCATCATCAGAGTGATAGATAAGTTAGTACACAATCAGTCATCTCATCTTGAAGTCACCTACAGTGTAGTTGTACTTTCACTCACTCTTGTTCCATTGTCTCGTAGTGTGGCATATAACTTAATTCAATCTTTTCTCATATATTCAACAGATGGCTGTGCCAAGGGCCACATCACATGGTCAGTCTACAGTGTAAAGGCATGTATGGGTATGAATATCTACTGAAAAAGATAGCACAACACTATAAAACAAAGGTAAGCCACTCTGGACATCTGTTGATTTAATATCATAGAATTGCAGGGCCTCTCTGAGTGTTTTCATTTGTAGATTCATGTCAGTAAGCAGAGACTTGCCTTGTACCATTACCTGACAGATATGAAACAATATTTCACTACTGATCCTAAAGCTACCAAGATCCATTCGTGTAAATGGGACAAGGTAAGTAACATCATTCATACATCAGGAATATCATCACTAGACATGTCTACTGCCATCAGTTTACCAATAGAGCAAATTTTGTATGAGTGGGAAGTGGACCATGAGAGTTACAGTATGGACAGTTACATTACAGAAAAGCAAGTTTGCAGTGCATGCATGTTTTGTTAGATCACTGTTACAATCCTTAGATTATCCTTAGATGCAATAACCCTATTGCATCATACATACCCCCCTTCACCACTTCAGCACCATCATCATCATCATTACATCATATTCCCATATATCACTGTCATCATCATGATCATGATAACCCTATTGCATCATACATACCCCCTTCACCACTTCAGCACCATCTTCATCATTATCATCTGCAGCATTCCTATCATCAAAAACCTATTCCCTGATTTTCACTTTAATAAAAGGTTTGCGATCTTTTTGGTTCTAAACAGACTCCCAAAGGTAGTGCCTCCTCCCTACCATGTGGCTTCTGTCTACCCAATGGAGAGGAACCCAAAGTTATCAAGATCAAACCCACCTCATTGTGGTTTGCTCAACACAAGGATGCCCTTCCTGCTGACAATACAAGGTTAACAGCTCTAGTATCTATTGTTAGATTAGTACTTCGCTGAAATTTGATGTGGACTGAACCATTTCATGTAATAAATACTGATCCCTCATTTTTCTCTCATTCATTCACTTTCCTTTTTTTTATTTCCACTGCAATTATTCCACTGGCAAGGAAGAAAAAATATGATGCAAACCTAACTGTTTTGTGCTATGAAATCATTGTTTTGGTGTGGATGAAAAATAATGCATCTCCCATTTTTATTCTCATTCACTATTTTCCTTCCATTCACTAAAATGTTTAGGTATATCAAAGACAAGGGAATGTGGCGAGTGGTCCATTCTATGCATGCATCCATGGAAGAGGTCTGTCTGTCAATCATTAGTTTAATGGTTTATTTGTTAGTTAACACCGGTCCTTATATTTTAACTTCTTTCCACTCTCTTGCAAGATCATAGACCTTGTGTCATATTTAAGACCATACCATGTCTACCCAAATGTTGAACCAGCAGGACGCTATACCCTGGATGATGCAACAGACTGGTAAGGGCTTTGTAACCATATTCTTTTCCTTTGGATGAGGTGTTTTCCTACAGTACCTCTGGCCATGTTATTCCCTAGAGTATCATGTCTTTCTTTATTTGGTTGCAAATGAGAAAACATATGAAAGAGGTTAAAAATTACAACTCAAACAAAGAATCTTCACAAAAGATTGAGATGTAGTCTGAAATGGGAAATAAATAAATGTACACACACCATAGAGATATATTCTAGACTAATAAGACATGTTTTTAAACACTAAATCATAAATGTCTCATACATTGATTGGTTGATTTCTCAACCATACCTTGGACTAATTGACAATGTAATCATAACGGGACTGCCCACATAAAAATCTGAGCTTGATCAATTTGTTCAAAAGGGGATTTGTCTTATTTTTGAAGGCTTAAGGAGTACACACGCATTGATGAGTGCAACTCATGCAACCAAGAAGATTCTGGACAGACAAACTTCAAAGTTCAAGCCAACGAGTTCATGATGTCTGTGCATCAGAAACCAGAGCATGGAATATCTGACTTGTTTCCTTTTAAGCAAAGAGTACCAAGTCAATCAGGTTTGTATAAGTTACATTATTATAAGACTATTATGTAATTTTAACTTATATGGTCGAAAGAACTCGAAAAATATGCCGCAGTATTTTGCTTGGTCTGTACCAGTTTAAAACCGGTTTAGCAGAGGAAAAGCCAGCAAAATACCAAGTGTTTCAAATCGAAAATGATCCAAATTTTGAGCTGTATTTGGACTTTGATATGAATACTGACCAAGATTTCTCGGCTTAGTTAGATGATTAGGTGATCTTTTGAAACTTTTTGAAAACCAGAAATATACAAGATAGCGCGTGCAAGATATGAGATTGTTTTTATTGACTAGATAGCACGCACTGCTCAAAAACCAGTTTGAAAGTAAAAAAAATCCCTACAAGAAATAAGCTTTAAACTTAAGTTAAAGGAAAATGCATAATTTTGTTTGAATGGTCTTATAATAAATAACTTATTTGGGATTTTTCCCTGAATACGGGCTGATATTTTAAATAAGATATAAGCTATTGTCTATCTATCCATTTCTCCCATGCTTACACATCTGTTTATTATCCAGCTGTAGATGGATTGTTTAGAACTTTCTCTTTTACCAATCCTTATGACAAGCAATTTATCTTGCATCTGCAAGAGCCTGTTTCCTATGAAGTGCTTTCATTGTATATGTTCATTGAAGTGAATACAGCTTACAAAGAGCTTGGTTTGGAAGAGGACTCAAGCTTTGTTCCCATTCCCATCAAAAGAAGACGACGAGTCCAAAACCATACCGATGCATCAACAAAACAAGAAAAAGGCTATGAAAGTCTTACCAATGCTGATCCTTAGTCATCCACAAGAAAGAACAACATGGCAAAGACAGCAAATGATATTGATGGTACTCAGTCTAGAAATGTGGTTGTTGTTGAACGTGTAGACAGAAATGTAAAACAATATAAGGAAATGTGGGAGGCTGGGGAAAGAGCTGGCAGAGCAGGTGAAGTAGAAGTTGATGAATCTTCTGTTCCACTTGTAGAAACTGCAAAGAATTTGATCACCTGTAGTAAAAACCAACAGAATGCCATAGAAATAGCAGGTGAAACTGGTGTAAATTAATACCACATACTGTAAGTAGGGAAAAATCAACTCATGATGCAGAATTAGAAAATAACTCTGTTTCTGGAAAAGAAGGGAAATGACATTCATAGAATAGTATCACATTTTGTTGGAACAGATCTTGAAAAAGAAGAGAGGGTTGTTTCAAGCTCTGAATGTGAAAGATTGGCTAATGAAACTAATGCAACAGAATCAAAATAAAGTATTCACACACTCCCCATAGAGTCTGAAATGAGAAGCATTTTATCTAATTGTCCCAGTAGTAACCCTTGTGGCTTCTAGCAACCAAGGCTCAAAATAGGAGAAAAAAAATGCCACAGCTTTTGTTTTTTTGACAGTTGAAGCAAATTTTCGCCTGCCATTTTCTTTTGCCTTTTGGCAGTCCATTTTCTTTTTGGACTGCCAAATATTAAATATGGCCTGTCTTTTGGCCATTGGCAGACTGCTATTTCGAGCCCTGGCAACTCTAGTGAGCAATTCAACACCCCAGTTTTGACAGAGATGCAAACAAGGAAGTCCTGGTGATCTTCATCAATAACAAATAGAAAATGGAAGAGATAACTTATTTCCTTACCTTAAGAAATTTTTCCTAATTTGCAATATTGAAAAATAACCATTTATAAATTCATGATATTTATGGTATAATTATGTTAAATTTTATGAATGTAATAATTTATGAATATTAAGTTATGATTATTGAATATTTATTAATAAAGGGCATCACAAACAACTTTGGTAGTGTTGTCATGTGGCAGCAAATATTTGGTACAGGAATGTAGGAATTGAACTAAATAAAAATCATCCTGTTTTACAAGATATGAAGATCACAATAAAATGATTAGAGCATTTTTACATAGAACATAGTTTTTATTCATTTTTTTAAAACTATTACATATATTTAGTAGTTGTTTATTTATCTTAGTGCCCATACTTGACAAATGGCACATCAATCATCTTACCAAAATTTTTTAGCACTTATTTCGATTCTACCTTGGAAATTTTAGACCATGCATATACAATTGTAGAAAGATTTTTCTATATTTATATTACTACATTTAGTCTTTAATTTCTGGCTCTGAAAGCCAGGGTCATAAAAAAGACAGATTCAAAATACTGGTACTTTGCAAACCTTCATTGAATATGAAGTTCCAATTGTTCTTGTATTGGTGATATTCTGTGAATGAGTGCTGATGACCTACTCACAGTTTCCTTGTCTTCAGCAAGCCATTCCATAAACCGATTTGGTCACCACATCATTTAATATAACAGAGAATATGTGTCTGTCACTTGTGAATTTTTTGTCAAAATGGTGTTACATGTACTTGATTGTAGGAATAGAACATTTGTATGATGGCATCATTTGATTACTTCTACCAGAATGCATTGAGTATTACTTTTCTCTTGAATTCTGATATGTCCTACTGTACTGAACTAAAGAAAGTGTGCAAGGGATTCTGGTATAGTAGAGGTCAGTGATGCCCTCCTGCAAATGTCCCATAATGATTATCTTTGAAGTGACAAGCTTGTGAGATAGGTTGCCTAGTGTGGTGAGTGGTGAGTGGTATTGTGTTTGGGTAGACTTTGGTAACAAGTTGTTGTCATTTTTGGCATCATTTACTTGCTTTGCAAGTGTTTTGGTGCATCAGCAAACATATACTTCAGTCTAAAAGCTTCAGCCAGTATCAATCCAACATCTTGGTCTGACCAGTTGATGGTTGGCAGGTTTTGAAGGAGAACCATTAAAAACTAAAAAAAATGAAATGTTATGCCATCAACCTGTTATTTAAAAACTTTGTCATGTCCTTCAAGAATTTACTTTTTCTATAAAATTTGATTAACTCATCTGAGAGTTGGTCCCATAATTGACACATTATGCTAGTGGTTGGAATTGGAGGCATTAAAAGTCATAAACTCAGGTGGATAAATTGTACCTTGTCATTCAAGAATTCTAGTTACCTGGAAGTCTTTCTTGGATGTAATTTCTTTAGAAAAGTGGATCAGGAATGCAGCACACACATACAAGTGAAATGTTGCAAAACCATCTACTTCAGACTAAAAATAACCATAGTAATAAATGTATATTCAGTTACAAAAAAAGATTCATAAATATGAACTAATGCAATGATTAATTTACCAAAGAAGAAATGAAAGGAAGAAGGAAAGATGGGAAGAATGGAAAAGAAAACATGAAAGTAACCAAAAAGGAAAAGGAGAAAAGTAGAAAAAATGAAAGAAAAGAAGGAAAAGGGAAAAGCCTGAAAAAGGGGTACAGAAATAATGAAAAATGAAAGGAAAAATGAATGAATGAAAGGAAAACACAAAGAGAGAGAGACTCATACCAGGTATGTGTCCCAAAGTCGGATAGTACACCGTAATGGCATCTCTCTCATCAAGAGATTATTCATCCAACGAAAAGCAAACTGTAAATATTCCACATTGTTTTCTATCAAGTGTTTATGGAGAGGTTCTGGTAAATAAAAACAAAGCATGTAACACTAGAAGGTGTTTTTCCCCATTTGCAGCTCATATTTAAGGAGGCTAAATAGGGTTGTAAAATGTATACTGTATATACTGTATATAGAAAATGCCCCCAATCTTCCTGTTGCCAAAAATAATATCATCATATATACCATGTGAAAGGTTGTGAAAGTGGAGTTCAAATCTTTGAAAAACTATCACGTTTGCAGTTGCCATAGCAACAACAGACAATGAATTGAGCCTAAATTTACGCTTCAAAAAATTATATCTCGTATTCTGTTTGGTCAAATGTTTTTTAACTTGCACTATTTAGTTCTCTACTTGATGTTTGATCTGTGAGGGAATAAAAATTCTCTAATGTTGCAAAATTCTATTTTTCTAGATAGAAATATTTTCCCATTAGGGAATTTTTTTAAATTCAGACTAGAATTTCGAGTTTATGTGGAAAATGATGGCATAAAATCAAAAAATTCTGCCGAACAGTTTTTGAGTTATTCAGTTAAACTTATAGTGTATGCATCAGAGGGGTCTCATAAAATCGGTCAAACTTTGTTCAAGCCATTTGAAATTTGTCATCAACAATCGGCACACACTTTCAAACAAACAATAGGGAGCCTCCTTAAGCTTACAACAGATCATAATGGGAGATTGATAATAAGTTGATTGTTTTGTGTCAGGGAGGAAAATTGGAGAAGCGAAAAAAAACCAGAGGTAATGATTTCTTACCATCTATTCTCTTGATGAGCTCTCTAAGAGCATTGACTTTCATTTGTATTCCAGGCTGCGCAAATGTGTAGTTATCCTACAAAACAACAAGATTAAGCATCACTATCATGCTCAATACTTGTCTACAGCATTCCTCTAACCATCCATCAAGTAAATGCTTTTTGTCTATGATGCTGTGACTTCTTTATGCTTCATCATGCACAACATCTACAACTTTTCTGATGCTGCAAAATGCTATAAGGTCTGATATACTGCAACGTTAACAACACTACAATGTCATCATGTCATGCTGAACCATTTGACAAATTTCAGATTTCAGTTCACAGTATCCCTTACTGTTTGATGTCTTAACGTACCTGTATCCCATCCAATAGTTTACTTAGACACCAAAAACTATCAGCTTCTATTGTGTCCAGAACACCAGATTTTAGAGTGGGAATATCAAAATTTTCAAGATCTCCATCTGAGACAGATAAGAGAAAACAATAACAAATGTCCTGCTACACAGTCACCCAGCCAGCATAAAAATTTTTGCTGCATATCAGAAAAGCCCAAGAAAGCTTGACCTTTGATTTCCTTTGTATGGTTATATCACATAAATTGATTGGCTGATTCCTAGTGATACCCATTCTAACACAAACTCCCACTGACTTAATGAAGCAAATTATGGATACAACACATGCAATCCTGCATGTACACACAGCACATAAGCATGTTGTCAAAATTTCTTCAAAGTTGTAAATGGCTTGAAAATGTCACAAGAAAGACCAATGGATAGAAAGAACACTGACCTACATATGCAGAGAGAAATACTACAAAGAATGGAGTAACCAGATCATTCATTCCCTGTACATAGCCACTAGCAGGATGGCGGATGGCCCAAATATACAAAATTCTCTCAAAAATCTAGAACAAATTTTGGAGAAAACATGTAAGATTGATGCACAGAATATGATAACTTTCCCTAATGAGGGATGAGGGGTGTTTACCTAGGATCCTATAACTGTGACCAGGCTGTTTATGACAGAAAAATCCAAATTTGTATACCCCCTTTATTTTGGGATAAAGCCATGTATCTCAGGAGAAAGCTTCACTCTGGGTTTCTTACATAACCAATCAGAGAAGGCTGGATTGCATTGTTCAAGATACTGCTATTATAGACTTGATGAAAGAAAATAGCCTAGATGTGACAAGGAACTCGGAAAATTTGGAAATTGAGTAGAAACAGATACCCCGTTTATGACGAGAAAGTCAAAAAAAAAACATACTGTGTTCAGCAGATCATCCCCATATAGTCCATATATTGGAGTACCCCCCCCCCCAGGGAATTGGTAATAGGCATAATAAAGAAAAGCCTTTATCCTACCTCTTGTACTAAAGGTTGTTGGAATAATGGGATAAGAGGATTCATTCGTGGAATATCAATATGAATCTACAAGAAAAATTCCCTAAAGTTAATTAATATGAAGCTTGTGATAGAAATGATGGGCAATGTCTTGTCCCCTCAACCTTTCCAGAGTCCTGGCACTGGGCTTGCTTGAATGGATGGGAAGGAGGATAAATAGAAGGAAACAGATTTTGGTGCAAAGGAACAGTTAACCTGCACACAGGGTTTGTACAAATTCCTCAGTAAAAATTTCCAAAACTTTTCCACGGCCCTCAAAACAAAATTTCCAAATCAATAACCACTGTGCACTCAATCAGCAGGCTCATCCTCCATGTGCTTCCATGGTCATTCTGCTGAATAAAGTGCTAGCGGGCATTTATTTGTGGCAAAAAATTGCATTTATTTGTAGAATAAATCTGCATTTTTGTTTAATCTAGAAATATCAATAATATAACAGAAACAGTTATTTTCAAGGTAGGGGCTGGTTAGCGACTGACAAAAAATCAGAACTTTTCCATAGCCCACTGGTCAAAAACAAAATTTTCCAAAACTTTCCAGGTCCTGGAAAAAAGCATAATCGATTTCCAAAACTTTCCAAGACTTTCCAAAAACCTTTACGAACCCTGTGCAAATAATAAGCTTCCTTCTTTCCTCTCCCAGTTTTCTCTCCCTCCCTCCCTCCTTTCCATTCTTTTCCCTTCTTCCTTTACATCTTTTCTTGTCCTTTTTTTCTTTCTTTCCTCCCTCCTTGGTGGTTGTTGACTCGACAGTTTTAACTCTTCAACAACCACATGCACACACAATATTTTACGACTTGTAAGTATATTTATTATAAATAATTATACCTTATTTATAATTTTATAAATGTTCTTTTTTTGTAAATTGTTACTATTGTTAAGTGTGTAAACAAATAAAAGTCAAGTCAAGTCCTTCCAATCTCTTCCTTTCTTCCTTCCTCTCTCCTTTCCTCTCTTCCCTCCTTTTTTCATCCTTTCTTGTCCTTCTTTCTTCCTTCCAATAAGCCTTTTCACGGTTTAAGAATTGTCTTCAGTCCACATGCAATTTTATCCCGAATTTCTCACCTTCTTTTGACTAATGAAGAAAGGTTTTAAAGCCATTTGGAATAAAATTGTATGCGCACTGAAGACGATTCTTAAACCGTGAAAAGACTTATTCTTCCTTTATCCTTCCCTTACTTTTTCTCCCTTCCCATTCTTCCTTCGTTCTTCCTCCTTTTCATCCTTTCTTTCCTTTTTCTTCTTACATCCTCCCTCCCTCCCTCCTCCCTTCCCTTTCTCTCTTTCCTCCATTCCTTTCATTTGGCATGTAAACCTCATTTGTCAAGATAATTATAATGGTCATAAAAACTAATTCAAGAAAGATATACCTGTCTAAAAGTATCTTGGTAAGTGTCTTCATATCTGGTAGGGTAGTACTGTTTCACAAAATTATGGTATTCTTCTCTTTTACGGTCTAATGTCGATTGTCGTCTGTCAATATTTGCTGGTAAATAACCCTAAAAACATAATTATATTCAAAACATTAAAAACGTTCTTTGTATCAGGCTGTAAAATGCATGAATTCCAGATATAGTGCAATCAGCCAAGTCAAACACTATCAAGCATGGACTTACTGATAAAAGTTGCCATGTTGTTGGGCGTACTGTTGTAGGGATCCCTGACCAACTAAGCTTTCTTACAGCTTCTACATGTGTGGTAAGAAGAATGAAAAGAATTAAAAAATAGATGAATGAATTAATAGATGGGATGAATGAGAATTGACATATGGATAAATAATGGATAAAAATTGTTTAGATACATATAGGTGGATGAGAGGGAAGTAAATGGATAACTGAAATGGCACTTAATGGGAATGAATGGCAGTTAAGTGAATGGGTAAGGTGGAACAGAAGATGGCTCAAATGGAATGGAAAAAATGCGATATGCACCACGATGCTTCTAGATTGGGTTAGCCACTAGCATTTGAATGAAGCTTGTGATTTATTGACCAACAAAGAATGAATTAAACAAAACAATGAACTCAATAAGAAAGGTAGAACAAAACACATTGTCTTCTTAATCCACTCATTCTTTGTTTTCATTATCTTAACAAATCAAAATCTTTGTTCTAATGGTAGGAACAGTCTGACTCTTTAGAACAGAATTAAAATGTTATGCAAAAAAAATGAACACCCAGAACTAACCTAAGTCAGTGTTTGGTCCTGCTAATAGTTTGCCAAACTTCTCTAGTTTGTAAATCTCTAGATCCATGACTTCTAGCTTGACAGCTCGTATAGGTGAAGGGGGTCGAGGGGCTTGTACTGGGGGAGGTGATGGTGGGGATGTTGTTGGTGATGTCTGTTTGCCTGATTTGGAACTTGACTGGTTTCTATGTCGAGCTATGAAGGAAACATTATCTTTGACATCAGCACTAATGATAGCCAGGTAGTTGCAAATTATAGGTTGTTTTTTTTTCACCGCCTTCTACTGCTAAAAATATTTTATGTCCAAAGAAGATACTCTGGTTTTCAAAAGCTATATTCCAGCTTTTATCTTTTCAATGAGATGTTCCTGATTTATTATGTGCTCCATTATTAGTTATTCATTGTATTACGGATTTACGCCATGCACTCTATTACTCTTCTCAGTACTTACTGTGACGACCCTCAAGTTTTCATTCAATACGCCACTTCACAGTTACTGTGACTCAAGGTCAGCCTCGGTAGCATGTAATATATTCTTTAGAATTGGAGTACAGCCTGTGGAATATTTTAATTGCCTCATCAGTTCTTGAGGTGTCAATTCCTAACATTTCAGTGGACTGTAGTCGAATTCTAAAGAATATATT
>JAABNW020164209.1:0-11811 GCA_015164035.2 Radianthus crispa | reverse complement strand
TCTGCGAGGTCACTTTTGAAGGACTCGCTATCCAAAACTTCTAATAAGGTTTTTCTTGTAGTGTCGTTTAACTTTAAAGTCTAATGTTTAAATGTCTTGAAACTACTCGAGGAATCACTATGCTTTATAGAGGTGTGATTAACCTTGATGCTAAAAGAAATATGACAATGGTCAGATAAATCGGGTAATAAGCGTTCAGGTAATAATATTTCATCAGATATGACATAATCAACTAGACTACTGCCATTGTACTGGTGACACGTTTTTGCTCCGGTGTAATCACCTAAAACACGACCATTTAAGATCCTTAGACTATTTTCTACACAAAAATCGATAAGGGCTCTACCACGAGAATCAATTTTAGTGCTATCTTGTGAGTTCCTTTTTATAGGTTCATCAGAAACATAGTCTTCAGGAAGGTCTAGATATCTATCATCATCAAACAATATATGGTCCTGTAATAGGCCAGCCCGGGCGTTGAAGTCTCCTTGCAAGATTATTGATCCTTTGGTTGACAGGTTTAAAACTTCGTTCTCTAAATCTAGAATAAAGTCTGTCGCTTGGTTTCTTTCATAGTTTCCAGGACTAAGATAAACTGTACCTAAATATATATCTCTGGGTATATGGAAAAACTCCTTGTGGATCTTACACCAGAGTATGTTTTTGCTAGGAGTGGGAATATACGTAACCCCTTCCTTGATCCTTTTATTAATATAAATCGCGATACCTCCAAAGTGTCTATTTCCAGATTTCTCGCGAATGTGTATCTGCTTTTCTTTTTTCTTTTTCTTTTTTCTTTTTTGGGGGGGGACGACGAAGCATTAAACAAAGTAGAACTAAGTTCAATTGCATCGATTCGCAGCATATTGCATGATTTGTCACGCTATGCAATATTTACATAACTCGTTATGCAATGCCATTGCGAGATACGTTCGGACAATTGCACAGGGTAAAGCCTTAATACTTGGCATGCCAAAGGAATGATTCGCTTCTGTTTCGCTTGAACGTGAACTGCTCTGTTGACCTTGATTGATACTCTGCGGTTGCTAGAACTACTTGTGAGTGTAAATGACTGGAACAACGTGTAAAGGTCCCGACGCATATCTGACACCCTTTATCATTACTCGACAGCGACGTCATTGTGGACTCTGCACCGTGGGTGGATTTCCTACTTTCTTACTACATGCCTGTGTTTTCTTCTTTTGAAGATATTGCGGGGTGCAATCATAGTGTTATGATGGTGTCTGTGGGTCCCCTTTTGTCACTTCAAACTAGGATTCTGATCAAGAGGGTCGACTTTAGCGATCCACAGGGTGGTAAAAGTCCTTGTGACCGTAACACTGCCACCCGTTAAAGGACATGTTCGTCAATATGTGAATGAAGGTAACGACGCCCTGATTCCTGCCAACTTTACCTTCTTATTTGCGAATTTAGGTGTGCGCACTTTAAAATGCAATAAATACATGGAATCACCATGATGCTAAACCTGTTGGATAATATGCCACAATTATTTGATGATCTGCATCGACATGAAAGATACAACACGTAGGGCACAAAGAGCCCAAAAATTTCGCGATTCAAAATTTTTGATATTGTTGTATTGTATTTTATGTCATAGCCCTTTCGCTAATAATACCAAAATTTAAAACCGATTTGAATTTAGGTAACGGAAACTTTTATTAAATTTTTTAAATTATAATTTTTTCTCGGGAAAATGCGGCGGAAATTTTTTCAAATAAAACCTTCGCAAAACTGCTTGTTTTATTATTTTTTTCATTTCAATGTTTTTCCGGAGATTGTTTTTCCAATGAGAGTGCTTGATACCCTACAAAACGTGTTCTTTTTAAAATTTTCATATTTGGAGTTTAATGTGGGAAAATTTATGGTTGAAAATGTTCAAAAATTATTATGACGTCATCAATAATTTTGGAATTGATATTAATGCTATTCTTTTCATTCTGTGTTTCTCTCTCCATTTATTAAGTTTTGGAAATGAATTTCAACACTCGCTTGATAATGGTATCCGAGTGACACCAAAACGTCGCGTTGTAATCTATAATCTTCATAACGTAACGTTACGTATTTTCAAATTCTTTCTTTTGAAAGCATTACTTGTTAATTGTTATTGATAATACTCAGAGGCGTAACGTACTATTTCTCCGCCAAATTCACATATTTTTTGACTGGAAGGAGGGGATACGTCCCCTGTGCCCACCCCTCGCTACGCTAGTGTTGTTAGCGTTATTTTACCTTGTAGTCATCTTTAAGGTATAGCTTCCCCTCTTTTAAGTCATTTTGGATTCGTTTTCCTTCCTGTCTCTCAAGGTTGGAAGTTTCCACAAGCTTATCGGTAAGAGATACGAGAGTGTCAAATTCCTTGGCTCCGTCTGCAGTGAAGTAGTCTAATCCCTGCAATGATTTACGAGCACTGGCAGTGCACGATGACAGGATTCTTTGCATTGTTGACTTGCTGAATGGCGTAAAGCTGGATTCTTTATAGTGACGCCTTGCTTCTGTTATTTTGTATGCACTTGCTCCGGTTATGTACTCCTTGATTGTTGAGTAGGGTACTAGATCTGCCATTATGGAGAGTATTTGTCTACGAGTATCCCAGGAAACAGAATTTTGATATGCCTCTACTGGAGACTGCAAGTACAATTTGTCGGCTGATGAAGATCCATCATGACCAATCGCATGTTCAACAAAATTAGAATTTATCAGGGTGTCCCACAGGGCGTGTACATTTTCTGGTGCTGTTACTTCTAAAACATCTGCTACAGCATTTCCCGCCTTTGAAGCATGGAATGCTTTTGAACGGTTACTTAGTTGATCCCACGGCTTTTTCAGCGAAACAATTTGTTCTTTTCCACTTGCCGAGAAGAATTCATTGAGAAGTTTGCGGCTAGTAGTAATATCAACATGGGGGGTACTTGATTCACTAGAGGTGCTACTACCATCAGTTTCTGAAGTGTATTGACTAACATCACAAGTCGACGTTACCGTTAGATTTTCCAGTTTTTCGCATAAACTCATGACGCTTGCTTCATATTCCTAATGAATAAATCAAAACATTGTTTCCTTTACAAATTAATAATGGTAATTGAACTGAGTGGAGTGCAATTTGGTTCGAAATCAAACGCGCGATTTGTTATCGCAAGTTTGATTTCGAACCAAAATTGCACGACACGAAGTTCAATTACCACTTAATTATATCCATTTTGAAATCTAAGACACTGTACGGTAAAAACTAAGTTCTCTGCATAATTTAGGAAGCTATCATCATCAAGATAAAAAGAAAAGAAAGAGGTTGGGAACGATTGAATACACTGCGCATGCTCAAGATAAATAGATAGATAGATAGCTTTATTTCTAAAATCATATGGCAGATACCATACTGAAAATTGAAAGGCTTTCACTATAAGAAAGGCCTGGTGAAATAATTGAAAGTGCACGTTTCTGAATACGTTCTATATCCCTTAATTAGGTAGTCAGGCAGTGAGTGATGATAAAGAGGGGCGTAATATCCTAAAACAAACTGGCCTTATACAAGTAAGATAGAAACAAATGATATCATGTGCTGGAACATTTGCACGCTTAAGTAATATAAGAAAATACATTCTCTTGTTGGCCTTTTTAATTATCTCCGAGACGTTTAATTATCTCAAGAGATGTAGTTGCCTCAGGTTTTGTCTCAGTACCTCGAGACAATGTGTTTACATGGAGAAAACAGAGGGAAAGTTGTCCCGGGTAAAAGGGTGGCCTCTTTACGCAAAGAGGGTAACCCTACCAGTAGGGTAACCCTTCTAGCCAAGATAAGTAAAAATATCTCATGTAAACACTCGATACTTGATTTACTATAAGAAATCATAGAAAAGTTGGCTCTCCTAGGGTGACCCCGGGAAGAGGGTAACCCTGTTGCCCAGGGACAACTTTTCCCCATATAAACACGCTGGGGCCAGAGTGCCTCAAAATCGCTCACTGGGGTGTAACTTGTTGAAAGGGCCCTAAGTGAAAAACGAACTTGTAACTGCGTAGTTATAGCACGATACCACATGACAATCCTGGGCCTGTGTGTAACGCCATCCTAAGTTCCATCTCGAACCTCATTTACATTAAAAGCTGATGATCAATATGGGCTTTACAAACCAATGTATTTTTAGCAAATAACGATGACAGAAATTTGAAAAAGCAATGAAAGGTTCAGATTTCATTGATCTTGCTTGATTATTTTTATCGAGGACCAGAGCAAAGAAAAATGTGAACTTCCCATTTATCAAATACATTACTGGACTGGGAAACCGAATGAAAATGATTGTTTACAGCCAAAATCTTGCTTATAAAGCTCGTTAGAACTACGTAATTATCAAGGTATAATATTAGATTGGTATGTATTTACAAAATTGAAGAGATTTCTGGCCAGGCCTGTTTGATTTAGACATGTTTGCTATGTATGTACGCAATAGCGTGACAATTGATAAACTTTCGACGTCAGAGTCGCGAACGTTTGAAAGGCTTTCAGAGGTAGGCGTTTCAATAGCCCAAAAATTTTATTTCATTTTCTTGAAGACGAAACACTGTAGTTTAATGGGCGTACAGTTAAAAAAGTCAATTCCATGTGGCAATTAGTTTTTTCTTGCCTCAATTTTGTGTATTTTGGCCATTCTGAAAATAGGCAAAAATATTAAATATTGAAATCGATTTAAAAATATTCAAATCTAGTGTAAAAGATTACGCCCGTAAAGTAATTATCGGTCTTTTAGTCCGTGTTTCACTGTACCTCTGTTGTTAAACCAAAAGTTTTGAATAGCCCATTTGCGGAGGTTGGTAGATATCCTCGAAAAGTTACCTATTCCACACTGAATTCGTTGTCGCATTGCAATAAGATTGGGGATAAATTTTTGGCCTGTCCCCTGTGCTCTGACCCCTGTGCCTGACCTAAGCGATGCATGCTCATATCATCTCGTCCGTCCGCGCCGTTCTTCCGGCACAGTAGTTGAATGCTGTCTACAATATATATCAAGATGGAAAAAAATGACATCACAGGGTAAAAAGTGATAGCTATTTATTCAAAGAATTTACATTCTTCCAAGATCGAAATTCACTCATTTTGACGGCGACGCGCGAATTCGAATCTTCATAATTCTTGAGCAGAACCGTTTTTTTATTATTTTCTTCTGTTCTTTATGTTGCGAAGAACTATTCTCAACTTCAGAAAAAGTTGTGTAAAATCGGAATCTAGTTTGCACTTTTTTTAAATGTTTTAATTTGAGACCATGAGTTATGATAAAACGCGCGCTATTTTCTTCCAAATAGTCGATATTCCGTAAGTCGTAGCTCAAAAATAAAGACGGTGACCCCTACTTTTTAATTGGTATTTTGAACCCGAATTTCATGTAGTTTATTCATGCCAAGTTCTAGAAAATTCTCATTGTTGTTTCATTTACCCGGGAACGTTCTTAATTCATGCGCGCGCTTTTTGGTATTTCTTTCGAACGCGCTTTTTGTTGTTTTTACACGCACTCGCGTTGTTTTCACACGCAATCTGATGGCGTTTCCTTCTGCTATAAAATCGTTTTCTTGCAAAATCATTTTGTGAATAGCTGATGAAGGCCGAAGGCTGAAGGCTTAAACTTTCCATTAAATACTACTCGCAGTTACTAGTTGCCTTGGTTTTACTTTCATTCTACACAGGAAGATGAACTTGACTTTAGAAAAGTGGTTTTTTAGGTCATTAAGTAACCCAAGAAATTTATTGTCTTTACGGATTGCATTACTGTAAAGACTGGATTCATTGTCAATAATATATTATTCCAGGATATACAAAAGCACTTGCCAGGAATAGAAGTGATTAAATCAGTTCATGTTTCGTTAACCTTGCTGCTTTCGAAATCTTCAACGTTTGTTTTCCACTGATCAATCAGAGTGACTTGTTTGTTTATCTGACTACATTCTCGCGAGTTTCCCGCTCCAGACAACTTTGCCGTTTTTACTTCAGAAATTGCGCTGGGTGAAGAATTTGATTTGTTGAAGACACTGATACCAAGGTTTACTGCCAGGTGGCCTTGGAGCCGGGTAAGGAGCAACAGCAAAATCACACAGTAAAGGCTTAAATATTATTGAAAGAATTTGAATGGACTGGCAAAACCGCAAGAGGTCAGGAGAAGTTCTAGTACATGTTACTTGAGAAACCTGTCCAGTATTGGATGAGAGCCTTTCTATTTCTGAGAAAATGGCCTCAGCTTTTTTAGCACACTGGAAAATGATTGCTCGTGCAGTCACACTTTCGTGCTTTTATCGTGCTAAATAAACAGAGTATTCTGGACCACGCGGAGCCCAAGCGCAAGTGTGACAAGGTTCTTATAGGCTCTGCAGTGTGACCAAAGTGTGCTTTGTCATATTTGCCATTTTCACATTTCCATAATACATTGCGGTTTTGGAGGGCAACCAGAGCTAAACCCAAGAATACCTTTGCTAAAGACTGATCAGAAGACGTTGTAAATCATCATACACTGTACTATAATCAATGATATATTACAAACAGCCAGATATACCAAGAAAGAATTTTGAAGAGGTCCTTGAGTTGATTTATATATAATCCTTTGGAACCCCATACATTTTCTGTAACACCAAAATTCATATGATATCCTGAAAGTGGGAAATTAACTCAGAATTACCTATCATACTGTTAGTTCAACTCCAATTGATTCAAATTAGGTGTTACATGGTTTCACCAAGTGTCGGGGGGTCTCCAAACTATAGTCAATTAGCAGCTTGTCCATTTCAGTCCTCAGACCGTTTTCGTGGCTAGTGCATCGAAGATGCGATAGCCACTATGTCATTGTGGGAGTATGTCTTTACACCATCGGAAACCCATGCTTACCACCAAACACCACAGGCCAAACCCGGAAATCTACATCGAAAAGAAGTTTCGGATCGCAACTCTTTTGAAAAGCTTGAAACCCAATCAAATCTTGGAAAAGTGAGTAGATGACAGCCAATTGACAGATGACAACTAAATACCAAGAAGTAATATCTAATTTTCAGTAAATAAGAAAACTTTGAGAAAAGTTCCATTTTATCATCACAAAGAGAAAAGAAAAAATAATAAATAAAAGGACATTCTTCAGGAAATCACACTAGACATTTAAGATATTAACAAAGGTGTATTCCATATACACTAGCCACATGTAGTGCAAGACTGATTACTTTTCTCTGATTGGAACCATCAGATCTTTATGCGATTTTTGAAAGTAGTTAATTTGTTTTGACATTTATTCAAAAGTCATTCATTTAGTTTTTGTTTCGAGGAATCTATTGGTTTAACTCCCCAAAGATAAATCACCTATTTCTATCATAGACATACACTTATTTCAAAAAACGGAAGGCAATACCTTGGCGTTAAATATTTTTCAAAAAGCCTTGTAAATATACAACGGACAGTATTCTTCATCGTCAAGAAACGCATCAATTCAAAACATCGAACTGTAAAAATGGTTTGGGAGGGATATTATAACTACTACTCGCCATGTTAAAACCCTTTGGCGTTGTTAAGGAAATCATTTAGTTGCGTATTCACAATACTTTGAAGAGTTTAAAGCTTTTCCTGTTACGTTTATCAATTTCAAGAAAAAGACTTATCTGAAAAAATATAGATTTTCATCCCCTACCTTTGTATTGCCCCTTTGGATGCCATGTATGCACCATGGATGTTGATTTTGGATCCCTGACTCTTTTTGCAAATTCTTAGCACCAAATTTACCTTAACAGCCATATGTCGGTAATTTAAAACTTTTATGGAGTCACGTTGCTGTAGTAATAGATACAATATGAGTGGCTGTACTAAATGGGTAATTACAAACACGAGGCGGAGGCCGCGAGTGTTTTGTAAATCTCATACAGTACGGACGCGAATATTGAATATTAATTTTTCAACGGTTTTAAAGAAATTTCAGTGTTTTCTACAAGATGACAACCGATGACAGTTCCCGTTGTGACCTCTTTTGCTTAGAAAAATTTTGGTTAAAATAGTCCAGTTTTTAACGTGTTCGACGGCGCTTTTGATATTTTGCTCACTTTTTTAAGTTTTGGTGGACGGTCAAATTTTCAGTCGCACTAGAAATAGACGCGCGATGACAGGTTTTGTCGGATTAGAGTCTTCCGATTTAGAGCCTTTGACACTAATAGTGCCAAATCACTAATTTGCATACACGTGCACTGACGCATGATGGCAGTCCAGATTTGGCCAACAGTTTGGTGTATTTGTGTTTCATTTATAACATGTTTTACAAGTAATTATTTCCATGTAAAGGGTCTTATTTCTTTACCCGAAATAAAACAGCAGTTAAGACAACAGTTTTGAAATCTATTACATGGTACACATGATTATAAGCAGCGCATTTAGAAAGATATGCATAACTGAAACGCTTCATGAACTTCATGGGCCGCGCTCCGAGTCATGATGGCAGTCCAGATTTGGCCAACAGTTTGGTGTATTTGTGTTTCATTTATAACATGTTTTATAAATAATTATTTCCATGTAAAGGGTCTTATTTCTTTACCCGAAATAAAACAGCAGTTAAGAAAACAGTTTTGAAATCTATTACATGGTACACATGATTATAAGCAGCGCATTTAGAAAGATATGCATAACTGAAACGCTTCATGAACTTCATGGGCCGCGCTCCGAGTCAAGGTCCACAAACTATGCTCAACAACTATATAGCAATATATTGCTCTTTGTATTTGTATTTAAGAAATAAAATCTATTGAATCCATGATTATGAATTTTTAGAAGGTTTCATATTCGATGGGTTAGATGTAATGAACTTTTTCGACTTCTAATTGTCCCGGGAGTCGTGCAAGAACTGATGTTCACAGCTGGCAAGAATAATCAAAGAAAGTTGAAAATGAAACCTACAGAGTTTTTCTGGTTCGTTTATCCCACGAAAATTATTTTGGGTAGTTTTCATTCGGTGTGTCACATTTATTGTCACATTATTTTTTTCGACTCCAGCCATCATGGGAATTTTTTTAATGAATTGTCCCGGCAGCCAACCTGAGCTGCGCTTAAAGATTGCCATTTTTATTTTGGTGTATCTTTAACTTAAAGATGCCGAAAGTGTTATTAATAGAGTGCACGCACTAAACCCGTAAAAAAAATACTAATTTTTAGCACTAAATATTGATAACTAAACAATAGAAAAGGCTACTGCAGGAAAATAGCACTAATTCGTACTAATTAATAAATATTTGATAATTGCAGCTAGGATTTAACATATTGAAAATGGAATAATGTATTGTCACTAGCTTGATATATTTTTTTTTACAAAAAACGCAGACGTTTCGGTCAGATTGACCTTCTTCAGTGCGGTATATAATGCAAAAGCTGAGTTTACACGCAACCTAACGGATGACACAAAATTAGCGCGCGCGATTCTTACCAGAATTTATGACGGTTATGTAGGCTACGGGAGTTCTTATATTTCCCGAGTTATAATCGAGCTCTAAAAAGAGCCTTTTGTGGTAATTCGGCTCAGTCTGAACAATTTTAGTTTTATGGTTTACTGAAAATTCATAAACCTGGTTATCCACTCCGTCCTATCACTAGCAGCATTGGCTCTCCTACGTATTGCCTGTCTAAGCACATGGTTACGTTACTTTCCCCTCTATTGAGGAACACCTACAAATTAAAAATTCTTTGGCCTTCAAAGAAAGGATGAGTAAACTGAGTGTTTTAGAAGACGAGATCATAATTTCATTTGATGTGGTTTCTCATTTTACGTCTATTACCCACAGAGTTAGCTCGACTTGTTGCCAAGGAAAGACTTATGAGGCCGACGATACCTTAAGTTCACGCTCTAATTTGTTATTTTGAATTTGAGAATGTTCCATATCAACAGATTTTTGGTTCACCTGTGAGCGCGTTACTGGCATGTTTATCCAGTGTTTATCCATTTATTTATTATTTCTTTTTTTCTTCTCCTTTTTCATTACTTAAATCCTTTTCTCAATGTTAACACATACAGAATTTTTTTCCCTAGACTGTTTCTCAACTAGATTTCAACCCGACCACGTCGAGCTGCCTCCTCGTAATCCAGCCTTTGGGGCTGCGATGAGGATGATAAGCTTCTAAATTTCCATTAGCTTTACAGTTATTTTGAGTAACATTTACTTTTCTTTTGTATAAATTGGTCATTGGAAATTGTAAATATTTATAATTTAAGTAATAAAGAACTTGTGTCTGTCTTACATGGTTATGGAGTTTCAATACGTTGATGATGGTCATACGTGTTTGAAGAGATAGAGACCAAGTTGAATATTTCAAGAACCATCTGAACTCTGTGAATATGCTATACAGTTTACGTACGAAGTCGAAAAAGATTCTGGTTTTGCGTTCTTGCGCGTGTAAATTCAGCTTTTTGTAATATACCGCACTGAAGAAGGTCAGAGATCTGACAGAAACGTCTGGGTTTTTTGTAAAAAAATATCAAGCTAGAGACAAGCGCTTTTTGATTTTCCTTTTTCTTTTGTCAGATATTTGCCATTTTCTCAAGATTGTACTTTAAAACATGTAGTTATAACTTTGAAATTGTATAAAGGGGTTAAAGAAGAGCTAAGAGAAATATCGCAGACACAATTTGGTAGAACAAAATACGTATAATAAGATGCAAAACATATTCGAATAACAAAAGGCACTGACTACCTCGGTTTGCCAGAGGCTTGAATTACGACCTCCTGCAGGTAGACCGACGCTCTAACCAACTGCACCAACTAGGGTGGCAGTTGATTTCTTAATATGGCTACGAAAGATATGCCAGCTTTCACAGCATGTAGAAGTATCAAGCCGCGTTTATTGTTAGTTATGTTCATAGTTTTTTTTTCTTATAGGCGTGGTTGTTTCTAGTAATAAGTCAAAAGTACGATTTATATTGAAAAAGTAAGCACATGTCTAAACAAACCTCTTGAAAGAAAGCAGTTAAATCTTACGAGCAATGATACATAGGATGCGCTTGTGCACTGTGGCATTACTACGTTTGCCCAGCGTCTTGTGGTTGCTTGCAATAAGTTCATTATTAAAGCTAAGAACTCGGATGTCCTTGCGCGTCTTCTGCCAAGGTGCATTGACGTATCCCACGGATATAATCTCCGCTAAGGTAGTAAAAGAACCGATCGAATGCTCACCAATACCAGGCGACTAGAGAATTTTGTTACTTATAAATTTAATTAATGTAGATGTAATATTTATAAGAACTGACCCCTCCTGTAATTTAGTTCTTAACTACGAAAGGAGTGATTAAACTGATCATCATCATTATTATTATTACACCAAGAATGTTGAAACGTATTCCTGAAGCACTTTTATAAGATGGGAATGCTCAAGTATTTTAAAGGAGAAAAGAACGAAAAGAATAAGGAAAATATACCAACTAATTAAGTTATCATTTGATAAAGTGTTAAAAACTAGAATGGGTATAAAATGACTGTGAATTAACTGTCATCTTTAGATACCAACTGTCAAAGTCCATTTTTCTTTGATAATGTGAACGTGATCAAGTAACACAGCTTTCAGATGGAAACAAGTTGTGGTTCACCGTTAATAATAAAATCAGGATGTCATTTAGCGTTGTGACCCCGCACATTAATCTTGGTGAAAGCGGTAATTCCAATTCCAATTTAAATATATAAATAAATTGAATATCAAAAATTAGATTTAGAAAGAATATGTATTATATATAATAGCTGATGAAGGCCGAAGGCGGAAACGTTCTGTAAATAAATATTCCTGGCAGTTACTGGTTGCCTGTCTTGGTT
>JAABNW020163987.1:0-11818 GCA_015164035.2 Radianthus crispa | reverse complement strand
GACCAGTTATTTGTGTGGTTTATTGAATTTTGATTTTTTTTCACAAAATCGCCATACATTCCCTTATAAGTCACATAAGAACCACAGAAACCCAGCTTGGGCTACCTGTGGTTTAGCACGTGAGGATACCAATCTCGTACCCAGAGTCAATTATTTCTTACTGCGCATGCTCGACGAAATAACTGGGCTCTGGAAAACTCCAAACTGGAAGTCCCAGATTCTGGGTTTCTCGCACATGCGCTTACTGTCAGACTTGGTCAATTCATAATAGCGGACGACGTTCATCGAGCATGTTATGAAGATGGGCAAGCCATCAGGACACTCTTGTGGTATTAATTTTTGGAAATTTTTACTTTAACTGAGGATCAATCACAGACAGGAAACAGAGTTTTCCAGAGTCCAATTATTTCGTCGAGCATGCGCAGTAAGAAATAATTGACTCTGGGTACGAGATTGGGGAGGATACAAGGTGAAACCTAGTTTTGGCGATGTCACATTCAACGATGCACGAAAAAAATCGCATTGTGAGCCACAACTGCACAACTTATTCACTACTTACGACATACAGATTAAAAGCAATGCGCTTCTCTCTTACCCGTGTTTCCAGCAGATGTCCAGGAAAATTGCCATTTCACCAACAATTCGCCTCTGACAAACAACATCTAATAACTGACGAAGCTGCTCCTCGTGTTTCCATGGCAACTTATGTGATCCTATCCTGTAAACAACCAATCAAAGCATGCCGTTAAATTACATCATACATAACTATGGCAAACCAAAGATAGGGATGGAGGATCCGTTACCTTGGTAACCAACACTGGCAGTGCCGCTGACCATCTGGGTTGCTGGCGATTAGAGCACCGTGGAACCAGTTTCTTGTAAATTCCAGGTCACTACACAGTGTACTGATCTTCTGGATGCTAAAAATGGAATAAAATAGAAAGAGAATGAATTAAAAACACGAACTGGAATGGGAAATTGCACTGGACACCGGAAATCTGGATCCTTTTGTGAGAAGCATTCACGTACCGTCTATCTCTCACGTCAACTCCCCAACGTAACAGCTGCTCGATGTAGTAAACAAAGTACTGGGCACTAGTTTGTGGGTCACGTGACATTCCCTGTCGACAAATCTCCATGACCTCCCATGGCAACACATCCGGGTACATTCTGACGCATGTCATAAGTGTTTCTCGCCCACTGACCTCGTACAAGCTGCAAGAAAATTGACCATGTACGTTGTTAGACATCTTTACCTTGGGCACAATGTTTTCCCACTTCAGACCACGTGTCATTCTTTAGGGAATAAGATTCTATGTACGATTGGTATCCACATTCACGTGTCTTCTCATGCGCAACCATTAAACAAAGAAATGATACCCAAGGGAATGACACGTGATCGGAAATGAGAAAACATTACGGCCAGGGTAAAGAAGTCCAGTACGACACGGGTGAAAAGCGGACTGTGCACGCTTGGGAACTCGTCTTGTTTACAAATAAAACCATTGAAGATTGAACGCGTTTAGTAAACTTTAAAAGTTAAGGCTGTTTGTGGAAAGTTGGAGCTTATACTTTCCTAATGCATTCCTTTAGGTGTCTTCTTTCCTTTGTCAAAGTATACCAGAGAAATGTTCAGTATACTCGATGCTTGAAATCATGGGAAGTCTTTGCTTTTTGCTTTTCATTTGTAGTTTTGCTTGTGAAGACAACAAACTTCCGAGCATGCGCAGTGCATTTTACACCCGTGTCGTCCAGTAAAATAATAATTGTCATTCATTACTTTACTAGATGCAACAACAGAGTGTCTTGGTACTCTAGTATCCCATCATGCAACACGTGCAGGGCTCGGGTTACGTGGCCGTCCTTGATGTGAGTAGTGACGTCATCTTCCTTCGAAGACTCTAGAATAGAGACATCACAACAAACTATAGCAATTCTTGTTCCCTGATCGGTTGTGATCGCATTCATTCAAGTGAGGACAAAGGAGTGCGCACACACTCTGCAATGCTTCGTGTAAAAAAAATCAGCTCAGTCATTGAATGAAATAAATAGAAAATGCTGGCCTGTGCTTTGCGCAGTGATAAAACACGCAGGGATTGGCTACACATCGTACTTTTCTCATGTTCTGGCAATATCTACATACTCTAGAACTGTACACAGCACACGCGTGAATCTAATTTCTCCATTGAATATAGGTAAGAATGTACATAAACGAACCTCTAATACAGCACAGCAATACAGACCAGCTCGCATTCTTGCATCCTGTTGTCATGCCTAATGTACGTCGAATGTCTTTAATTCGTAACAATTCAAAATATCTTTTGATGAAACAAGCTCGCTCCCAGTCTCTTTTCAACTCAACATCAGCGTGGTTAGTGGAGTGGGAACGAGATGTTATGAAAATATGTTTTCTGAACACGTCCTGATTCCGCAAGCACGAATGACACGTCCATTCCGTATGTGATTTATTTTCATAATTTGATAAAGAAATGTTATTAGAATTTTCCTGTTTTTCATTTTGTTCATGCGATTCTTCTCCAGAACTTTCCATATTCACGTGACCATCAAGTATTTGCTCTCCGTCATTTGCTATGACGTCAACATCATCATGTGATTGGTCTAAGTCACATTGCAGCGTACAATCATCACGTGAGCATATTTCTTGATCACGTGACATGACGTCGGTAGTCGGTTCACCACGGCAACTAGAACTTTGTACTTCCGTTTTAACTTCATGTTCATTGTAGTCACGTGAAGATTCTTGTCGATCCTGTGATTTCTCTTCAACTTTGTTTCTATCACAGGCATGGCTATCACGTGCACATTTCTTTTGAACACGTGAGTTAACCTCAGTTTCGCCATATACTCCGGTGTCCAGACACATTTGGGTCAACGTACAAACATCGGCAGTCTCCTTGAGCCAGTTTTTGAGACACAAAGCAGGACTTTGTGAAGATGATTCGTTACACGATTCAAGCGCTCTGTGGAGGACTGGTAACCATCCTTGTAGCACGTGACGTAATGCCTCTCTGTTGTACAGTATTTTCGGGGATCGAATCTCCTCCCTGTCAAGTAAGAACACAGCAACTGTCATTAGTAAAGAAAGAAATAATATTCAAAGGAATGATACATGATCTGAATAGAAAAGTTGCGTTCTCCAGTCAAAATGAGGATATAGTTTTCAGTACCTGTCAGAGCGTGTCTGATCATTATCTGCCTTAGTCATTGGCTGAATTCACCAACTCACCTGACTTTATCTGTAACGTTTTCCAGCTCATCAACCTGAACAGGCCGTGGCACCTGAGGAATATCTTCTTTCTTTTCCTCCTCCTCAGTAACCTCGCCTTTATCCTGGTCAGGGGGAGGTTGGGATGAATGAACATCAAAGGGGTTGTCCGTACCAGTCTCTCCTGGGGTTAGTTTCTTCTTTATCAGGTCTTTTGCTTTAGATAACATAGCAGGAATGGCAGGAGGGAGTTCTGAAGGGACATCACTTAGGGAGGGGGCTAAAGCATAAGGTACGGGAGAGGTCCCTTCAGAAAAGGACCTTTGAAGCTTCAGTTTAGCGTCTTCATATGATGAATATGAATCTGAACGCGTTTTTATTTCCTGTTGAAAACTGGATGTTTCTGAAACGAAAAAAAAATCGCTCATCACTTTATCATCACCGCAAGTGCCATTTTATCATTAGCGGTCACCAGTACCATCATCATCAACGCCATCACTATCATCATCATCATCATTACATTTTTCCATTATCATCATTATCATCATCGTCATCATACTCCTTTTTACTTACTTTCTGGGCTCTTATTCGAAGGCGTATTGATGTCTGCAAAAGAAAACCCAAAGTCGATATACCAAACATCACACGTGCAAAAGAGTTTCCAATCACCTGTCACGTGTCTAAGTACCCACCTACTGTGACAACCCTTCGCTTCCTCTTCTTCTTGTCTCTTATCTTGTCCTTACTTTTCCTGTCAGAAAACGTGCATGAAAATAAGATTACCAATCGCACACGTGTGAAAGGTTTCCTCAGACAACCCGTACCTTGCACCATTATCCTGCAAAAAATCTGGGTCACCTTTTGCTTCATTTTCATCTGATAATTCCACAGCTCCATCAGAACCAACTGCACTTGAGCTACCAGTCTTTCGTCGGACACCAGGGGACATTTCTGAGGCAATTGAATCTGTATTACCACTCAGCTCCTCAGTATATGGTCCGTCGTTTGTTACATCTCCCGTTCTCTCACTATCTTTTCTTTCCTCAGAAAGTTTTTCATCTTTCTTTGCTTCTCTCGTTGGAGAATCAGCAGACTTTGTCCTAAAACTCGGCAGTCTGAGAATATTAGATCTTGATTTTTGTCTTTCTTCTGCAAACTTTTTTGCTTTCGCAGCAACAGAAATCAAAGCATTTTCCAAAGAAAATTCTTCCTTGTTCTTCTGGAAGCCACTTGCTTGCTCGCCATTAACGTCACCATGATTGATTGACAGGTTGTCATCATCTTCCAATCCTGAGTCCATATGATGACTGCAGATGTCGCTGTTGATGCTCATTGTTTCAGGGCTATGAATCATATTCCTGTCACCAAGGAAACCAGGTGGATTGTCTGTGGAGATGTGTGTATTTGCCTGGAGAAGTTGTTCTAGCTCTTGCAAACCTTCCACAAGTTCCTATATTCCAAAACAAAATATTTCCAGTCATATTAGCAACATTGCCATCTAACCAGAGGTTTGGCAGTGCCATTTACTAACCTGTGATCCTGGTTGCTCTTGGATACTCATTATTAATGACGCTACCATGGTAACAGGGACCCAGTCTCTGGCCGTGCTGGGGATAAGATAGGTCTTGCACTCGAGGGCCACCTGCGGCAAATAAAATGTTCAAATGAAAAGGATGAAAAACGGACAAGGAAACACAAGAAGATCATTACAATCACTTACCCTTGTGCATTGCTTGAAGTCGCTGATTTCAAAAAGTCGAGCAACAGTCTCTTTGACTGTCAGCACGCCATACCAAGTCATGTGACCATCACTGTGATATATGTAGAACTGGTTGCCATGGCAACTGACGTCAGAGATTTCTGGAACAACATGAATGAAATTTTTTTCAAAATATAAGTTATTGAATAGACCTCTTTAGCTTTGTTTTGCCTATGGTGGTGATGGTGATGATGACATTGATTATGATGACGATGACGATATTGGTCAATAAGCATCAAACCTTGTTCTAGCAGATACCACCCAGCAAGTTGTCCCAAAACAGGATCAAGTAGGAAGATAGTGGAGCCAAGCCAGGTGAGCAAGAAACGTTCCCTGTTCATTCATAAAAAAAAAGCAATTGACAAATAAGCACAGAATTAATTCAGTAGAAGACCAAGGAGAGGAGAGAATAGTCTAGGCAATAAGCAATTATTGGATTAGGTTGAGCATGTATCGTAAATTATCAAGACCAAACCTGTGTTATCTGATGAAGCCGTTGGCTGAGGTAAATGAGAAAGTTGAGGTCTTGATAATTATTTACAATATCTTTCAAAAACCAAATTCACTAATTGCTTTATTAGACATTTTATAATAAAAACAAAAAATACCATAATACTAAGTGTAACTCTAGCTAAAAGCTACCACAGCTGTGCCCTTGACAAAATAATTCTCTTGTCTTTAATGGTATGAAAATGTACCTTATTAACAGCAGCTTAGCGAAGTTGAAAGACTTTGGTTTCTGCTCATCCTTTGGGTGACTTGCCTCAACATCATGGCTAAGCAATAATCAATAAGATAATATCAAACTATTGACAAAAATTGACTTGCTTTATTTCTTGTACTTACCCATAGCCAAGCACTGGTGATGATGGAACAGCAAGCAGCTGTTTGTAATGTTGGGTAGAAATGACTTGACCATCAATGCTTGCCTGGAAGAAAAGATAGAAGAAAGGAATAGTGAATAGATGGAAGGGAGAGAAAGGTAATGGGATGATAGGATGGAGTAATATAGGACAAGAATGGGATGGATTGGAAGGGTCCACAGATAGATGAATGATATAGGATGGAGTAATATAGGACAAGAATGGGATGAATGGGAAGGGTCCACAGATATATGAATGATATAGGATGGAGTAATATAGGACAAGAATGGGATGAATGGGAAGGGTCCACAGATAGATGAATGATATAGGATGGAGTAATATAGGACAAGAATGGGATGGATGGGAAGGGTCCACAGATAGATGAATGATATAGGATGGAGTAGTATAGGACAAGAATGGGATGGATGGGAAGGATCCACAGATAGATGAATGATATAGGATGGAGTAATATAGGACAAGTATGGGATGGATGCTTGGATGGATAGGACAAGACAGGATGCATGGGTGCATGAATGAATGTAATTGGGACTAGATGGGATGGAATTAAGGTTTTGAGTTACTGAACAGATGATCTTTTGTAAGGAAGATATAAAATAGATGATAGCAATTTGACTTAGAACAAACCTCCCATAACCTTGACCCTGGACGAGCAGTGTAGATTGTTGCACTTCCTTGATTAAACTGCTTCAGAAAGCAAGCACCAAATTCTCCTTCCCTTTAAAAGAATAAAAAGACCAATGGAGCATTTACTTGAATACTTTGGAGCACAGTGTATTTAATAATTATATTACCTTGGTTTGGAACCAACCAGCCAGCACTGGGACCTGGAAAATGATGATAGGTAACATCACAAGTCATTCTCATAATGCTCTCATCATTGATCATTCTACATCAACATCATGATCATCATATATCATCATCACATCATTATCATCACCAATATCCTCATTACTATCATCATCATCATTTGGGGAGCACAGGTGGTGCAGCAGTGAGAGTGCTCACCTTGCACCAATATGGTCCTGGGTTCAATTCCTGGACCCAGCATCATATGTATATATCACATTCCTCCTCCTCGTCCTCATCCTTGCCCTCGCCCTCACCCTCGCCCTCGCCCTCGCCCTCGCCCTCGCCCTCGCCCTCGCCCTCTTCCTCCTCCTCCTCCTCCTCCTCCTCCTCCTCCTCCTCCTCATCATCATCATCATCACTCATAATCACCATCATCATCATCATCCATCACGATCACCATCACGATCACCATCACATTCATCATCACAAGCATCATCCATCACCATCATTACCAGCACCATCATAGTAATTCACCATACATTACCACCACCACTCATCATCATCATCATGTTCACTTACGTTGCCAGATCTAGCACAGCAGTCTTCGTCATGGTAGATATCAGCAGCTTTTCTGCAGCATAGTCCAGCTGGTTAATGGCTGTCTCACTTTTACCAACAATGGCACTTTTATGAACAATCAGACCCTTTTTGGGTTGATTAATGCTTGAACCAAACTGGTGACAATATGAATGAGAGCAAGTATCCAGTATTAAAGGTCATGATCTTGCACCATCATCATCTGTCATTAGTAATATCATGACAATCATCACCATCATATATAATTACCATCATAACTGATCATATATAAATTATATGTATTAACACCATTGAATAAAAATAAATAATAAATAATTATGGATTTAGCAGTGGCTCCTCCACAGAATGGCTATTTGTCCACTGTCTCCAATTGGAATCTAGAAGTTGATTTTTACGGAGGGAGGAAAACCGAAGAACACAGAGAAAAACCTTCAAAGCACAGGAGAGAACCAACAAACTCAACTCACATATGATGCCGACTCTGGGAATCGAACCCGGGACCATAGTGATGAGAGGCGAGCGCTCTTACCGCTGCGCCACCTGTGCTCCCCAGGTCGTTGTCGTCGTTGTCGTCATCATCATCATCATCATCATCACCATTATCATTATCATAATTATTTTCATTTATTGATCATCATCCACTTTTCAAACCTCTCAAGGGGGACAAAGGTCACAATATCATTATACCTTAATGGGTAAGTATGCCACACTAACAAACCCCTGGTCATCTCCAGAAAACAGCCTGCTATCATTATCATCCCAGCAGAAACAGGTCACTGTTGCATCTTTGTGTTCCACTGATCGTCTTAAACACTGCAATGATAATTATACCTTAACTACTAAAAAAATCTCTGGGCTGATGTAAGTAAGGGCACGGCTACTATATCTCACAAATTAAGTTTAAACTATAAGTCATGTTCTGGCTCCTAAACACGTGTGAAGGAGGAAAATCAGAAAAGCCAGAAGGATCCTCAAACCACATTGTGAGGTTGAAGTGAGAGGGGTTTGAATAACTGCCATTATATATACTGCCCTCAACTCTCAAGAATTAGTACAACAGCATGGATTTAGTGCAGTTTTCGTATGACTGTGAAACGTTCACGGCATGAACACTGTCACGACAAGGAATCAGCCAATTAAAAATCTAGAAAACATCATGGTCACTGCAAGACATGCACTCCTCGTCCAATCAAATGCAAGAAACACGGCAAGAAACACTGCACAGACACTGTCACGGCATGGACACGGCACTGCAGTGTCATGCTTAGCCAATCACATCACGTAAGAAAAAAATCCAGCCAATTAAATTCCTAGGTTACGACACGACACGCTCATGGCACCGAACTTTTCACAGTCATATGAAATCTTCTCTAGACTTTTGAAATCTGTGGAGTACAAAGACATCAATCTATAAACCACCTTTGGTTTGTCCCTGGTTCTTGAGCCAACATCTATCACTAACACAGTCCCATTACTATGAAAAACATGACAAAAAAAATATCTATAGCACTGACGTATTACAGTAACAATCTGTAATACTTTTATAAAGTTCTAACATTGCATAAAATAAAATGAATCACATGTTCTTGGCATCACATCCCAGACGTTTCATGCCAGATGGCAAGACTGGATGTTACATCTTAGACTGTGGTTTATGGATGTTGCAATGTCTTGTTCTGGACCTTATATTTCCGATACTGGGTTCCTAAAGAATGCATTTTGGGTTACGTATGCAAGAAAACCTTTCTGGTAAGTCTAATCCTGAATCTCATCCTAGACTTTGGCACCCCAGATTTAGTGGACGTGGTCTCCCAGTCAGCACATCCCAAGATAGAATGTAATTGACCTCATGAACATTAAAGAAAGAAACTGAAACCCTTAAACAATAGCAATTTTCAAGAAGCCAGACGACCAGTTAGGCATATCATGACAAAGGCAAGAATATTAGGCAGAAGATCAATCAAACCAAATACTATAATTTGATAAAAAATTTCAAACCTTGTTGCGACTCCTAGATAGCTTTTTTCATGAGCAAAACAAAGCCTAATGATTCCTCCACCCTAAAAAAAGTTGAATGAAAGATGAAATTGAGAAATTAAAAAGTTTGGCATGAATTACTGTTTGTTAATTACTCATCAATGTCTTCCACACCTTGGTTGATACCAGTCGAACATAATCTAGTGTTTTTCTGTTGTATATGTAGACACCTCCAGATGTGTTGCCGATTGCAATGTACTTCCTTCCACTAGACATGCAGGTATACTGGGAAAAGCAACATCAAAAATCATCATCATCATCTTCATCATCATCATCATCATCAACATCATCATCATCCTTATCATCATGCACCATTATCATGTATCATCACCATGCACAGACCAGTGTCCTCTGCTTGTCACATGACACCAACATGCAAATCAGCTGTTTTACAGGCAAATCCCCTTTCATTTATTCACTCATTCATTCATTACAGTGTATAGAAACTCCGATCATTAAATACACTTATGAATTGGTAGCTCTATGAATCCACGAAAACTGTTGGCTGTAAAATCGAAGGCAATTAAAATGAAATTTGCGAAGTAACCTTACATATCTAGGTCACGATGACATGGTAAACAATACGCCTAACAGATTAAACCATCAAAAACATTTTTTAAAGAAAGCTCTTGAAACTACGTCGCAACGGTACAACTAAACATGAAACATCATAAGTCCAACAAGTATTTCGACAAAAATAACTTGCATGTCTTTCAATACTTCAACACTGTGTGTCGCAACAAGCACTAATAAATAAAATACTTCATACAAAATCTTCAAACTTGCCTTGATTCTAGACATGGTGTTAAGGGAGCTATAGATATCTTCTAAAGATCCCATCTCAACAAGAAATACTCCATATTCGCCCAAAACTTTCATGAGGTTCACACCTCCACTTTCAGCCGCCATCTTTGTTTTGCTTTCCATTTCCAAGAATCTTCAGATTGGGCTGCCTGTGGTTATAATCGAATGTCTTACGAAGATATTTCGAGACTTTTCGGCTGACCAAATTCCTTCCGAGGTTTCCCGAGTTTATAGCGAATGTTTGACGAGTAATCTCGTGACATGAATGTGACCCTATCACGTGGTATTAGGGATAGAAACTACAAGAAACCACTTTCTTTCTCATTCTTTCTTCTTTTTCATAGCGAGGAAGGGTTGAAAGAAGCCAAGAAAAGCATTAAAAATGAAGATCTTCGCTTCCTTTACCTTTGTTCTTCTCTTCAGCCTGTCTCAGGCTTTAATCAGGTATGTTTTAGCTCAAAGAGGTCGAAAACTTTGGCGCAAAAATCTGACGTTTGTCTACTAAAAATGTCTCTTTCATCTTCCTTTTCGTACTTGCTTTCTTACTTTTTATGGCTTCTAGATCTCTTTTGCTGAAGTGTAGTATTCGTATTTTTTATGTTCTAAAGATCGTTTATTGTTTTCGAGAAATAAGCTTATTGGATAAAATTTTGACAAGATTCAAAGACAGCTGTTCTAAATTTCCCCAAACAACAATGCGTTGTTTCCCTCCCTTCAGCTCATCCTCGAAGGACGGAAACTCCATAAATATCATACTAAAAATATAAGTGGTGACATTTTTGCCATCACGTGGCGATCAACAGGAATATTGAGGCCTATGTAAGATTGATATCAAGTTACATTCAACTTGCTGACAGCGAATAAACTTCTGACGACTTCATTGAAAATGCACAATTTTGGCATGTTAAAAATATGAGCTTATGCGTTTATTTTGTTATCCTTGTCTTAGCCGCTTCTTTATTTTATTTTCGTCTACAAAACAAAACTTTTTCAGATTGCAACTAAAGATGGAAGTGTTCAAAAAACAGAGATTATGAATATCTTAGTGGAAGACTATTAATTGAGAGTCATTTCGGTTCTATGCACATACCAATATAAGTCCCAGGAGGGGACTTGAACAAAATTCTTTAAAGAAATTCAAATGTCCCAGGGTGCAGAAGCAGTTGTTGATGAAATAACATGAAAAAAAGTAGAAGGATAAAGAAGAAATTGGCAACCAAATGGTAAAATTTCTGATCAAATTGCAGACCAAACAGCACTTATGTATGATCAAATCTCTACCCCTTGCCCAGGTCCCCCAGCCCAGGACTTCATTCATAAGCCAGTCTCATGTTTTCCTTCCATTCAATCATGGGAAGCCATTTCAGTGTTATGGCCTGATGTACTGTGTACTTGCTGTAAGAAGTAAACAGGGGTGTGTGTGCAGACAAAGAGTGGGGATTTTAACAAAACCCTTAAAACATCAGTTTTCCCAGGGAAGGGAAACAAAATAAAATGGAAAAATAAAAGGTACTCTGTGTTTCCCACTCATGCAGTAATCACTCTTATGGAAGTCAGTTCAATGCTATCACATGTCATACCATGTACACACTGTTAGTCAGTACTGTATGTTTCCCACTCATGCAGTAATCACTCTTATGGAAGTCAGTTCAATGCTATCACATGTCATACCATGTACACACTGTTAGTCAGTACTGTATGTTTCCCACTCATATGATAACC
>JAABNW020163986.1:0-22885 GCA_015164035.2 Radianthus crispa | reverse complement strand
AGTAAAATAGAGTAAAGGACGTAGAAGCATACTAGTGCTAGTCAAATGCTTGTAGTATCATTACATCGGTTCATATCGTCAAGCGGAAAACTCGGGGTATGGTAAAGAGAACCAGAATACTGTAATGAAAAGGACTGTGTAGAAATCACACGACAAGCGGGTCAAACATTGTTCAATTAAAATAATCTATCACTTTCATTGGGGTCGCCAAAAAACCTAAGATTAAAGTTCGCGCTAATGAAAATTCCGTGGAGTACTCTGACTACTGTCCGATCGCCCAATAATATACATTCCAGTGTTTTAGCACAAGATTTGATTCACAAACCTGAGATTTGTAGATCTTTATGTCAGAATTTTTCCCTTACGAAGAACTCCACTCAAGCTCTGTTCCAGTCTCAGAATGAGTGCAATGTCTCGCAGCTGACCCGATGATTAAGTAAAATTATCTAGAACACTTCTTTAATTACATAGCAATAATAAACAGTCTTGCTCCACTAAAAACAAGCCAAGCCCAACAAAGGAAAGAACTTCAACAGCGCAAAGCATGTGGGATAGAATAGACCCCACTTCTTGCTAGAACAAAGCAATTAAGCTTAAAGTTATTTTCCGTCAAAATCCATCATGTCAAGGTCATGAAGTCTTCATTGCTTCTGAAGGTTGTTTTAGAAACCATCTCGAATAAAGTGTTTGAACAAAAGAAGGCGCTGCACGCTGCGATACCCCATGATGGGTTACAGTACTTCACCCGTCCACAGAGAGCGTTAATACACATCGGATCTTCCCGACTGCTAAATAAATAAATATATATAGAGAGAGAGAGAAAGAGTCCATTGATAGAGAGGGGGAAAGAATTGGAATTTGCTATAGTTAGGCCGCTTTCCATTAGTCAGAACTGGCCAGCCAGAATGGTCCATTTATGAAGAAATTTCCGCTATTATTCAGAATTGTTCAACAAGAATAACCAATACCTATAAAAATTATAAAATGTTTGAAAAAATTGTGAAGACTCTCCATGAAAACCTATTCTTCACCGGTCTGGCCGGCCAGTCCCTACAAATGGACAGGGCTCTTAATGTATCAATGGAGTAATAGGAGTATGAACTCATCAGAGGCGGAAGCTTAAGGCAGGCAAATGGCGCGTGGTGGGACACACGAAAGCGGATGACAGACCCTAGTTTCAACCATTTTGTTTTACTCTGTCGCGCAATACATTCTTTTCTGTTTCGTTTAGTTGTTTTGTTTTGTTGTTATCTCGGTTGAACTGGGTTAAAAACAAACACTCAAACAAACTTGAATCTATTGTTTTCGAGTAAACGCACTTTCTGTCTGCTCTCAGGCGCTCCCTGAATTACATCAGCCCAGAGGCTGCTTCAGGGTTCCATGTGTGAGTTAGCCATGCCCTGACTTAGATCAGCCCAGAGCTTATTTCAGGATTCTCTCTGTGAGTAAGGCTGCATTGGCAGATAGGCTGCTTCAGTTGTAGGTTAGTGATAAAATTGAAGAGTTTATTCTGCAAGCGTCGACGCCGTCACTTTCTCGAAACGGAGCCGGAAACAGATGAATAATTGCCTTGTCTATCTGTGATTCCCGAAATCGCAATTCAGAGAAACAATGAAATATGGGCATGCCTACTTTGTTCTTAGGTATTAGTTAGTTTCACTTTTAAACATAGTTTGCAAACATGAATATAATTGAATAACTGAATGAATAATCAATAAACTATAAATGAATAATAATATTTAACAGTCCATTCCGTTGAAAACTAAGATATTAACTTGTCTTAAAAAAATACGAAGTCTCGTTGAGATATATTGAAAGAATCCACTGACGTTTAGTATTGGTGCTTCTTGTGGTACCATGTTCCAGATTCTCATTGCTCTTGAAAAGACTACAATGCCTTTAAGCTACCGTTTCTTGGAAAAAATCAAAATAGATGATGTGCAAAGTCTAATTTCGACGTTTTTTCTGAGAAGGTAAATGCTTTAAACTGCAGGAGATTGTCCCATAATGGGAGGATGACTGCTTTTCAATGTGCTCATGCTGTACGACATGAAACCGTCAAATAGTTTTCTGTGGCCTTTATCTGGGCTTGATTACCGAGTCTCTGCAAGCACCGGTAAATACCTCGGTATTTACACGCTGTGACAACGATATCGCCTCACCTTTCACTTTGACCTCTACCCCACATCGAGCTTTACATCATCGGTCTTAAAAAGACAACAGAATTTACTTCCGAGTCCAGTATAACGAAAATCAGTTCGGTAAAACTCTTTTAGCTTTCCTTCATGCTAAGAATTGTTGTACAAAGTTCTAACTTGTATGACTTTCTCAAATGATTAGCAAAGAAAGCATGTGGCCCTTGGTTTAGTTCAAGAGTTTTTGATACAGCAGGGGCACGCAGGAAATACGTCAAAAAGTAGATTATTTCTTTTCAACGGAGATTAAAAGCAAGGTACAGATCCAGACATCTATCTTTTGGTTAAACCTGATCCCAACTCAAGGGAATAAAAGAGTTAGCTTTAAGAAGTGACATCACTTAATCACATTAGAGTGTACGCACTAGGTGCACTTGTAACTTAAATGAGGTTCAAAATAGATCACGAAATGTTTAATAAGTGGGTAAGTAAGTAAGTATGCTTTATTTGCACTTATAAATAAATATTTGCAATTGTCAATCATTAAAAAAATAATAGTTTAGACTAAGAGAATATATACGCTAGTCATGAATATTCTTTCATTAAACCCCTTTTTCCTTAACGTATATATATGTAACTGGATGTGATTGTTGGCCAAAGACAATTCATCTCTGAATATATATATATATATAAGTATATCCATATATCCATATATAGAAATTTGCATATTTTCAAATGCCTTCAATTTTTCACCATTTCCATTAAATGTTGTTCATTACCACTCTCAAACGCTAGTTTGTGTTACTGCATCAAAAGTGGGTGCCAAAGTATGCAATATGACCTTTTTTGAGCGAATTTTCCTGAAAAATTACCCATAATGCACCCGATATATCGATATAGTTAGGATTTACAGAATTTTTGCAAACGCTGTATATATATATATTAAAATGAGATTGTAACAATTAGGCATTGTTGTGTGTTGGGAAGGTGGAGGAACTAAAAGTTTTCTAAGCCACCTCCCCATTGTAAAAATTAAACATGATAAGAGAATACAGGATAATTATGCAAACAAATAGAAGATTGAGAAGATATCAAGAATATATATATATATATTCTCTTGTCATGTTTAATTTTATTAGATATACTCTGTATAATAATCAATATTATGTGATCATTCATATGAGTCCAAACAATTTTTCTTGAGCGCTTTAAGGAAACTATTTCACGACAATTTTTTAATAGAAGCATCAATGACACTCCAAGTTTTAGGTCCAGTAAACTTTAGTGAGAATCTACCAAAGTTGGTAGAAATAGAAGGAAAATGATAATTATGGGTTGAGAAACGTGTGTAATGAAAATGAATATTTGACTCAAGATAATAATTTGAAAACGCTGGAGGTAAATTACCATTTTGATAATATACATAAATAATGCAATTTGGCTAAATACAACGTCTTGTAGTTGAAGAATCTGAAGATATTGAAAAAGTGGAGGAGAATGAGTTTGAAAATGTGAGAAGGTCATAAGTTTTATAACCTTATTATTAAGAACGTTTAATTGTTTAAGCCTAGTTTTATATGCGTTGCCCCATATTATGGCGCCATATTGTAAATATGGGTAAATAAGAGAGTAATAAACTTTACGTAATATTTCTATATTAATGTAGTGCCTGAGTTTGGAGATAATATCAGTATTTTTGCCAACGCTTTTATAAATCATATTAATGTGATCATTCCATGTTAAATTTTTGTCAATTAAAACACCTAGGTATTTAATGGAGTTAGTTAATTGCAGCAATGAATTGTCAATTTTATGTTAATCGTATCTAAGTATTTGCTTGATGAAGAAATCATATATTTTGATGTTTTTATATTCAACGATAATTTATTTACTTGTAACCAAACCTTAAATTTATCAAGTTCAGAATTCATTGTTTCCTCTATCTCATTAATATTATTGCCATTCACAAAAATATTGGTATCATCTGCAAAAACACGAAGACTTGCTTCATTAACAGCAGTTTGCCATATCATTAACATAGAGGAGAAACAAACAAAAGAGGTCCCAATACTGATCCTTGAGGTATTCCACATATTGAAAAAATAATTGATGATTTCACACTGTTCAAATCCACGTATTGTGGGCGGTTTGATAAATATGATTCAACCGCTAAAGAAGTTGAGTGGTTTTTCCGAAAACTAAATTGATATTTTTTTTAAAAAAAAATGGTTTTTATCAAGAAATGATATTAACCTTTTGTGCATTATTTTTTCTAAATTTTTTGAAAAAGTTGAGAGCAAAGAAATCGGACGATAATTGTTTCAATCATAAACTGAGTCCGTTTTATATAATGGAATGATTCTTGAGAGTTTTAATTTCTGAGGAAATTCTCCAAACAAGAAAGATTGATTAAAAATATCACTTAGTGGGGAGCTTATATATGGAGCAGCAAGTTTTATTAGATTTACTGGCGTTCCCCATGAGCCAGTAACTTTTGATGTATCTAATGAAGAAATCGGGAGATTTACTTATTGGGGAGTAGTTGGATTAATAAAGAAACTATCAGCTTATGACTAGAGCAAAAGGTAATCTTTGAAGGAATTGGAACAGGGATGTATTTCACTAGCCAAATTAGGACCAACATCTCTAAAGTAATTATTAAAACTATTAGCCATATCAATAATATTACTTATCTCTTTACCATCAATTACAATTTTTTCAGGGATATTAGATTCTTTTGATTTTAATTTAATATTGAATTTATCAATTTCCAAATTTCTTTCAATTGGTATTACTTTTAAATTTTATCTATTTTTCCTTGTAATATAACTTTTTACTATATTCCCTCAAGTGATTTAACTTATTAGAATATTTCTTATAGAATTGTTTTTGAACATCATTTCCATTGATAAAATAACAATGATAAAGGTATTGTTTATGTTTTATTGATTTAAGTAAGCATTTAGTGATCCAGGGTTTTTGCAATTTTTTCCTTTGTTCTTTAGAAATTGTCTTGAGTGGGACATGTTTATTCATTATTTCATTAAATTTAGTCAAACATTTTTCATAGGAACAATTCACATTAGTTGACTTGGAGTTCCATTTTACTTCGCTAATTTCATTAATAAATTTGTCTTCATCAAAAGGCTGAAATCTCTTATTTTCTTGAATTTTAAATTGGCTGAAAACGAACATTTTTGTATAATTAGAAAAATCGGTAAATGGTCTGAAATATCTGCAGTACAAATTCCAGCAAAAAGTGGTTTATTCAGAATATTAATGCAGATATGATCAATCAATGTTTGAGTATCATTAGTAATTCCTGTTGGTTGCGTTATTACAGGAAAACAACAATTTGAGTATAACATATCCAAGTAATCTGAGGTGAATTGGTTGGACTCACATTTCAAAAGGTCAATATTTATATCACCAAGAATAATTATTTGCTTGTTCTCATTTACAACTTTCGAGAGCTTATCTGATAATGCATCATAAAAATGGAACTATTGGAACTTGGATGTCTATATACTATCCCTAGAATAATATTTTTATCACTCTTTTTAGTCGTAATTTCAGTCCACAAATTCTTGCAGGCATCAGTTATAAGTTTGAGATCAGCTCTTATTTTAAATTCGATTGAATCATGAATGTACACCAACACCACCTGTCTTAGTTTTTAAGTCATGATTTATGAACTTATACTGAGGAATATCAATGTTATTTATAGAGAATTCATTAAGTTTAGTTTCAATTATATACCTATCATGGAAAATTGTTTTTGTACACTGACTAAATTGTCTTGAAGAGTTTCAAAGTTCTTAGTTGAGCTTCTGGTATGGCAATGGATGAAATAGGAAATGGAAAATGAATGTGAAAAGAGGCACTTCCTAAATAAAAATGGGCATTCTTGAAAACGTTTAGTTTTGAGTGGAGTATGGCATAGACTTTAGGTGCACCAATGATTTAAATAAAATACCGATTCATCATGCGTGATTGACGCCTAAAGTATTTGTAGGCAATGAAAAGTCTAAATTTTGCACTATTCATGTATGTCAGGATGTGCACTGTCATTTCAAATGTTAACTAAAATAGTTCTTGAGGAGTTGAAATTCTCATTTACGATCCAGGCTAAGTGTATGGGAAATGGAGAGAAGAGGAAAATAAAAGGCACTCTTAAATAAAGATTTTATTTTCCATTTTTACCAAGGTTATACAAGATGCATGATAGATCATTAACAATGCAACTGTTCAATAGAACAATCAAGAGAAAGAAAAAATAAAATACTTTATGAATAAAAAAGTCTGTGTAGGATTATAGTCAAGTCATCATTAACTTGCACTTATGCTTGAAAAGTTTTGAATAGGACTTGGGATCTTAGTTTAACTGTTTATCGATGTAAAAAAGTAGCTTTTTTCAATTAAATAGCCACAATTATCTTAAAATTAAATGCTACATGTACATTAACTTAGTTAAATTTGTCAACATGTGGTCACTAGTAAACTATTTTTAAAGCTGAATCCCCTATAATTCATATTAAATACTTCGAATGCTGTGAGGATTATGAAGGAACAGGATTTTGGAATAGGTTATTCACTGCAATCAATCAGAAATATCCAGTCTACTTTTTATATTTTTGAGTGACAGCAGAGAATCAAATTGCAAAAGCAACCTACAACTGTTAAGTTTGCAAATTATCCTGCAGTAACATAAAAAGCTAGGAAATTTGCTCTTCATTTTGCCAATACCCAACTTCTTGGTAGTCAGAAAATTTGACGCTGATTTTCTTCATATTTTTCACCAATCAACCAATATGGACACCACTTTTGTCATTTCACATTTTAGGGTAGACGTATGTAACCTACTGCTTATATAACCCAGAGTTCAATATTTCAAAAATATTAATGTGAAGACCTGTGAAATAAGAAGTACTTGTAACTTAAGGTGTAATGTAAAATAGACAATGAGGTCTTCTAAGGTGTAATGCACCAACTGACACCACAAAACATTTTGAGTAGAAACAAACAAATATAAAGAGAAATCAAAGTATTTCTCATGAAGTCAGGCCAACAATTTTGTAATTTTAAAGTATGTGCAAGAAGAGTTGTTAAATTATGACTGCAGAAGTGTGAATGTTAGTGTAAGTGACACCATAGCCTACAAGCCGCCTATGCTACCTATCTATTCTCTTAATCAAGCTTTGCTTCATTTAGTGGATTATTTACAAGCAATGTAATGTCACCAGAATGGATATACAAATAACAGACAAAAGTTATTCTTGTGTGGATCTAGATTTGAAAAAAAGATCATGCAAGCCTCTAACTTTATAAAAGCATTCATTTTTAAAAATGGTATTTAACAATTTAATGCTTTACCTCATACCTCTAAGTCCAGTGCATTTACCTGGATTATCAATAGAGTGAAGGCTATTAACCCAAGAAATGAAAATTACTTGTTAAAGAGCCATAGCCAACCATGATGCATCATAGTCATAGCTCAATTTATTCACATACAGAAAATCAATGACTTTGAGTTCTCAATGTCTTTTGAAATCCATTGGTTTTAGGAAGACATTTGCAGTATTTCCAATTCAGAAAGTACGTTCAGATTACCAAGAATTAGTATTAGGCCAAATAATAAACTGCCTTCAACAAAACTAGCAAGGACGTGGGCTGCCAATACATTTGCAGCACTACTCATGATTGGCTGAGAATGTATTGTACATTCTCTTGTTATATGTTGAAAAATTGTATTATTTGGCCCAGTATCTTTAAGATAATAATAAAAATGACATGACTTTAGTTAGGCATATTGTTTATTTGTGGCCCTTGTAACATCATTTGCACCCTCTCTCCACTCGGGCCCAAATAATGCTACTCAAGCCACAAATAAACAATATATATGCCCTCCAAAAGTCATGTTCATTTCACCAAGCAAGGATTTCGCAGGAGCAAGCCCTTTTTATATTTTCACATAATTTTGAAAATAGGTGTAACCTTGTAGCATAGTCAAAACAAAAACAGAAGTCTGTAAAGGATCAGGATTGGCAATGGCTCTTTAAGGTTTAATAGTCAAATAGACAAAAAAAGAAAACACTGGAATTTGAACCTATTTCATGGGTTTAGTGACTTTACTCTATGGCTCTATGCTCTACTATACTAAAAGCTCTGATTTAATGATTATATCTTGTGTTGGTTAGAATATATCTGATGTCTAGCTTGGTCTTGCTCTCTTGGCTTCTGGCTCGACTGATTCAGATTGAGAAGATGGAACAGGGGGTACCATCAGATCACCAAGGTTGGCTTCATTTTCACCATCTGCAGAGACAGACACAAAACATGCTGGTGAGTTCCTATCTTGGAAGAGTTGGAAAGATCATTTACAAGGGCATCTAGGCCACAATCAAATACTTTTAAATTTCAATAGGCCATTTTTGATGTTCTAGATGAATGATCATGCAGTCCCACAGTACTTCAAGGTGAGGCTCCATAAAAATGATCAAATCATATACTCTTTTGTTTTCCCTAAGCCTCCTCATGAATTAGTTTGTGCATGAGCACCCAACCAGTCCAAAGTTAGCTATTTTATCATTATGGTTAAAGGTACCTTGTAATTGGGTATTCAACCTGTAAGGCTAACCATCCAAAAAAAAGCTGAATCAACCTATATACACACACAGGGTAAATGGCATCACTACTTACTTTGGTTGCCGAGAAGACTGTTTTCTACAGCATCTATCCCCATTGCCAGGGCAGAACCAAGACCAACATACTGGGATTAAACAATGGAAATGATTATCATAAGAATGTTAAGAAGTATAGCACTGTTTCCAAGAAACATGGCACTTCTACAGACTTCAGTCTTTCAGAATCTATCACAAAGTATAATAGTAATATTGTAATATACCTCTCCCATGACAGAGATAGGAGAAGCACCAATAGCCTTGGAGACCTTGTGTTCCACCAAATAGAACATGTACTCATCATACAACAAGCGGATCAAGTGGAATGAACCAAAGCTAGCAGCACTGCGAAGGGTCAGGTCACGGATGATCATTGAACTAGAAAAAGATAAATTGTAAGGTAAGCTCACTGTTATCCTGTAACCTCCTTTGGAGTGGAGGTATTTCAAGTAGGATCACAGACTGGACTTTGAAATTATTATTGGATTACTTTGGGATGATGCAAGTTAGAGCACAGCAACTTCACGTGTTAAATTGAATTCAGTGGGAATTGAGTGTACCAACATACAGTCACCATTCAAAAATTTAACAACAGACATTGTTATACTACATTGTTGGTGTTGTGAGAGATATTTCTTAGTTTGGAGAACTGTACCTGTAGAAGGACCATTTGAGAAGGAATTGTTTGGCTGCTTTAGGATATCCATCACTGCCTTCCTGGGGCTTAAGGAACTGATCAACAACTCCTTCTAACCATCTTGCCCACTGCTCAAGGGAGTTCTAAGCAAATAAAGTATTTGTCACATAATTTATTGATTAACATAGTTAATTTTTTACATGCAGCTGTCAAGATGCTGTTTGGCTCTGAATGTTTTCAATTGCCCTGCATAGCTGGTTGATAGTTAACAGACAGAGTCTATCAACAAAGATCACAATTGTAGTATGATACAAAGTACAGTATGGGGTGAGTTAATACATACCTGTTGCTGCAGGGTAAGTTTAAAGTCCTGTTCAATCCTGTAAACCAAATGATCATCACACTGGCATACCCATGCTGCTTGTTCCTGCAGAAAACAAAGGTACATCTCAACAAACTGCCAAAGAGAATGCCTATAGGTTTGATAGTGCTATGGTCAAGTTAATATGGATGATGTGCTGTCAATCTTACCTGTACATTGGCAAAGTCCACCCTGTTTAGATCACTAAGCATTTGGTTGATCTGAGATGGGTTCTGTAAGACTGCACGTGCTGCCTGGGCTAAGTGGTTCAAGGAGGTGTATCGGCGCAGTGTTTGGGCAAAGGCACAGCAAGTTGAGACCTGCAAAAACAATAATTATAGAGAACCTTAGGCACAGTTAAATTTCAAACTTCTCCTCTGCCAAATGCATTGTGTCATTACAGACAATGGATAATCCATGTTGTCAGGTTCAGTTCATAAAAAGGCATGACATTTGGACTGGGTCTTAGTAAGCTCAAAAACAAAGTAACACAGGCACCTCACACCTGGCTGGATGAGACACAAAACCACAGCACTTGTGACCCAATTGCATCTGAATAACTAGTATGCCAGGAATATACTACCAACCTTGACACTGCCCATTTTCTTTGGAACATGGTTAAGAGAACCTACTACCCATCCTTCTAGTCGCTTAGCAAAATTTCGAATTGCTTGAGTAAGGGAAGCTATGAGAAGAAAATAGATGTGAGAAATGAGATAACAGGATGGAAAATTTTATTTAGAATCTTCAGGGGTGGAACTAGACATCAAAAAAGGGGGGGCTGGAGAACTTTGGTGTTCAAGAAATCTTTATGATCTACCCAAAAAGGATAGGCCATAGCCCCTAAACCTGCTCACATGATGCTATCTCATATTCTTACTCCCATTGTTTTTATGTTGTCAATCAACAGGTACACTATACTTACATGGAATGGGTCTAAGCACATCAGGTATCAGTATCTCTACCAGTGTTTGATAAAGGAGATGATCACAGCTTTTGACGTAAGTGATGACTGGCTCGTATTCGCATAAAATCATCAGTTTGCTTTTGGGAAGCCTCTTCTCATTATCTTCATCATCGCTGATGAAGAGAGAAAGGAAAAAAAACTTACAAAATAGCTTTTAAAAGTAATCTATGCAGTCCAACCATTACACAATGTCATTTCATCACCATCTTTTCTGCCTTATTTTGAGTGCCTTACCCCAGTTCCTTTATTTGTGGTGATGTTGACAACACTTGTCTCCCCTCTTCATCTGTTTTCTTTTCTTCTTGCTCACCAGTATGTCTCCAGAAGCTCTGCCACAGGGACTCCACAACTGCAAACTGCAGATTCACTACAACATCTAGGAAAGCCTGTAACACAAAACAAGAACATTAGATAAAAAGGCTAGTATGTGAATATAACTTACAGTAATAATATGAATCATAATTTTTATTTAATGATGATAAAACCAATTTAGCGGAGCCAATCAGTCAAGTTTCATTGAAAGCAAGTGAATTGAAGTACCGTACCGAGCCACCTTACTTATGTCATTCCACATCCCACCCTTCAAAAATGCACCAGTTAAATGATGGACTGTCTGCTTGGTTTAATGATGAAAAATAAATAAATATCTATGTATGTATGTATGTATCAAACCCCTGTATGCCCCATGAATGATGATCCATAAATCAGCCAATAACCCTCAAAAAATTACAAGGATAATTTAGGCAATTACAAAAACTAACACTAGACTATACCCAGGATCATGTATGTACCTCACAGTGCTCTCTATACATGTCTTGAAAGGTATCTAAGTCTTCCTCATGAATGCCATCTAACAAACAACAAATAACATGTTGAATAAATGCACAGTTCAAGAACAAAGTTGGAAAAGGGAAAAAAAACAAAATCAGCATTTATATGGAAAGAGGTAGGGAGTAAAGGACTTTACAATGACACATGAATCAAAGGAAATGCATGATTCATGAAAAATTTGAAACCATATTTATACCACATAAAATTTGTGGTTCAGTCAGAGTTTGACTTAAAATGCTAACCAGGAAGGGAAGCTCCTTTGGTGTCCAAGTCTTCAAAGTCAGGAAGCCCTTGTGTCACATCACCAAGGTACTGCTGATGTTGATGATGCTGACTCTGCTGTGCTGGATCTACAGAGCCACCAGCTGATGAAGAATAGCCATCTGGACCCTCTGAACCATCTAATCTGGCAGGTTTTAGTCTATTAACAGAAACAATCACATAGTATGGTATTAAACAATGCCCCTATATGTTTTAATACTCCACTTTCAAGTTTCTAGTGCATGACCACCGTCATGCACAGCAGATATATTTTAGGCTCAGGATTAGCCTCAATTCACCAATTGGCCGCTAGTATGCATAAAATATTACAAGCAATCTGATTGGTGGATAAGCAGCAAATGTTCGGACAAATACATCGTTTGTCTGAACATTTTCTGATTATCCACCAATCAGATTGCTTGTAATATTTCATGCATACTAGGGGCCAATCGGTGAATTGCATATTGTAATATTCAAAGTAGTTTGCATTGTAAAATTTCAACAATTTTTTACTTTATCGTTGGTATTTATGTATAATCTACTCACAATCCAGGCAAACCCTGTGCAAAACATGCACAGTGAAGCATTTTGGTCATTTTTAAATTCACATAAGTCTTATATGGTGTTGTTTGTACTGAAGCTAAAACAGCATACACCTTGTTTATAGAATCTTAGTATATGCTTATACCTGGTACAATGTTATGTTTGATTACCTTTTCTGTGTGGAAGGAGACTGTCTGAGTGCAACCTGTGAATCATCTGTCAGTGCATTCAGAGGTGAGTTAGGCTTGATACGGATGCCATAGTAATGATACTTGGAATTGCCCCTGCAAAGACATCATAATCAATCAATAATAATAATATTAATAACACTTTGAATTAGACATTTATGGAACATAGACAAGGCCAATTTATAGCCAAATTTTCATTGTTAAAAATATAAAGGTAACGACTGATTATTTATGATTGACACCAGGGAAAACCAATATCACACCAAGCTATTAGATGCCCAAGTTCACAGAATTTGAGAACCACAGTAAGCTGGATAAATAAGAATTATGCAATATTTCCTACCTTGTTCCAAGTCTTCTTGTTCTCAGCCCAAGGAAAACGGAACGTATCAACTTGCCAAAGCTTGCAGCATTGACTGGGTCCAGTTTGTGTGTCTGACAGTGGGTCAAATAGTGATTGTACAAGGTACTGCGAGGTAAGCTGACTCCTTCTGCTGTTTCATAGTTCTCAAGCAACCACTGAACCTAATGCATACCAATACAGGATTGTGAGATTGTGTCTACTTAGTCAAGCATGTTTGCATTAAACCTGTGAAACTAGCTTACTAGTAATAGCTAGTATACTGGGACAATGAGAACACAATAGAATAAGGGTATATATTGTCTCATAAACTGGCATCTGTTTTTCACTGACATATTTTCCAGCTTTGATTTCTCTACTGTTCAGGTTTAACCTCAGTTTAATATGGAATTAGTTTGAAATTCCATGCATTCCATAATATTCCATATTTTTAAAAAGTGTAGTGCATTACTGTTTACTTTACCAATAGAATTTGGTATTGCTGAACAGAGGTTAAACCTGGGCAAATTATTATCCATACAATCACACTACAACCAAGGCTTGAAATAACAGCTAACCAATGGGCAATGTCCTGTCAAAATGCCTGGCCAAATCTTGGAGTGGTTGGACAATTTGTCTGCTCCTTGTGACAATTGTATGAAGATAACAGTTTCAAGCTGTCATCATGCCTTAATTTTGGCTTAACAACTTGTCGGGTTCCAGCCCAAGAGTTATTTCAAGCCCTGTACAACCAACTGTGCATGTAGTTAAACTACACTTACAGTAGCTGGTGAAGCCCTGGTAGTATGTGCTATAGGATGACGAGCAACATTCTGAGGCTGCTGACCAGCTACCTGTGCATATGTCGCTGGTGCAGTGTTAGCAGCTGTTACAACAGTGGGAGTTGCTGCCGAGTTAACTGCAGAGAAGGTCTGAGCCTGTTGGGGTTGTGCTGCTGCATCCATGTATGCCGTTGCTGAGGCCTGCTGTGTGAACATTGTGTTGTCATTGTAGTGGAAGGCGTTACTCCTAAAGAACAGACACAGAAGGTCAGAAATAAAGACTTTAATTACTGTGGATAGAGTTCATGCAATCAACAGTCATGGCTGCCTTATGAAAATATTTTTTAATATATACATTTTTCATTATTCAAATGTTTTCCTATAAAATCATTATTGAAATAAAACTTCCTTTCCTCAGCCGGTATCCTAATATATGAACTGATTTTTATAGAATCTGAAAATGAAATTCTCTATCCACTTATGATCTGTAAGAACATTTAAATGTTATACCTTTTGTTGGTAGCGCCAATGATAATGTTTCTGATTAAAAACATTTTTCAAAAAAATTCTCGAAAAATTTGACTGGATGATTAGAATGAGAATGATCCATAAGGTTGCCCTAAGCAACATGAAACTTTAGCATGTGCAATTTAAATTTTTGATGCTATTACATACTGAGAATTAAACTTGTTTATACTATGCTTAACCACAATATGCAAAGCTGATATACAATACTCCATGTACCACATAAGGTTTTAATACTGGCATTTGCCTGGGGATATAAATTGACAATAATGACTACAGAGCACCTAGACAAAATATCAATGAAAGTTAGAATTCCTTGGTTCTTGAAAATATACTCCATTGGATAATTTCCTAAAAATCAGTCAATTGTAACTAATTCCATGCATCAGGGAAATGATACTAAATAATACTGTTTAGCTTCAGGGTTTTGTGTCATTGCCATCCAGACTTCATATGTAAATGAATATTCAAATTATTTTTATTCAACTCTTCATAGTTATATATACATTGGTTATTTGTCTAGGTCTTGATGCTCAATAGCAGTTAAAATATTAGTATTCTTAATGGTGGTAAACTAGAAAGGAAACTGACTTAGTTGGTGTACAAAAATCAAAACAAAAGGAAAAGTCAACTGTCTTTCACATCTATTACACTGTTTATGAGTTATAAACATGACAAAAGGCTAAATACCTAAATCAAAAAGGTTTTATCAGGATAACTGCATGTATAAGTGAGGTTTTATATCCTAATTCTAACAATATACATAAATGTCTGCAGGATAAAAAGCTAGTTTCTTGATGTATGGTTAAGGAAGGACTTGAGACTTATGTGGTTGGAGAGCACCTGGTCTTCTATTATGCTTATCGTCATGCAATTTATATCTAAAGGTATAAAGTTAACATCTGTCAAGATATTCAAAATGTTTAGCTTAATCATCTTCTCATACTTTGGTCAACATGACCAGAACTTTACATCTTTCATTATCTATCAAGACCTTCAAACGTCACTTTTCTGTCAGGATTAAGTTATAAATTTACTTGCAAAATATCAAATGTGTACATTTACTACTGAAACAATTATTAAAATAAAACAATTGTGAAAAAGCTTATATTTTCATTGAAGTATTTTGCAATCTAACCAAGAACATGATCATCTACACCTGAATTCATATTTAAAAGTCTATATTTCTTCTAAGCTTGTTTCAGGTAAACAATCTTTGTCTAAAACATGGTTCTTCAGAAGAAATGAGCTAACATGATCTGGCAGGGATCCTGGGAAGTTCAATAAAGTTTACCTTCAAAACTAGAAAACATCTAAGGATTACAGTCAGACATGAAGATATTTGCCTTCATGATCAGAATATATCACTAAGTAAAGGCTGACAAAATAAGATTGAGAAACAGCAATCAAAAACCTAAGACGATATGAAGACTCTTGTTTAGAGTAATGTTGGATTAACAGACTGACAAGAATACAAGACCCTTTCCTCTGAAACCAGTTAGAAACCATGTTCACAACATTCAATTTGATCATCAAACTCACATGTATGTAGAAACAGGCATGACATATAATCTGTAATCACACAGATGAACCAAGAATGGAAAAAACGATCCAGTCAAGAATCCTACTTGCTGTTCTAAGGTTTGATCACAAGGTTTTGAATAGTGGGCTCATATGGTTAGTTCTGAGAGTATCAGCTCTCTATTCACCCATTCACAATAGATCTTCTTGTTACCATAGAGAAGCTAGGAGTCTCTTAGGAAAAATGTTTGAAACCAGGACTTTTAATTTCCAACTGAATAAATAAACATCTGATCTGAATAGGTTGAAAGGATAATGAGATGCACAAGTTTTGCCTACAGTAGAGGAAAACAATATCCAAGATACTAGAAATTTCTATGGAGACAGCAAAGAATTGGCTCAAAAAAAAAAATATCAGGATACCTGAAAAGAAAAATTAGTCAACTAAGTGCCAAAACACAGTAGATACATTTCTTTTGATTGACTTTCTTATTATTAAAGAATTATCATAAAACATGAATCATTTTTGGGATATTTGATGTGAACCTGCGCGACATTCGCGGAGGATTGAATCAAAGTTGAAAGTAACACGGAGTATAAATTTTAGAACAATAAATAAGAACACTGGACTCTTTTATTTTTCTTACGACTAAAATGTGTAGATAATTTAAAGGATCACGACTCGCATGTGTTCCCTTTCTTCGAAATCCATACAATGGCAGGTGGCAAAACGTGTCAATCATAACTATGAAACAAAACCGAAAGCCATTGGAGTGTAGACCGCGTTGTTCTGTCAGAAAAACGATGTCTGGGCAACAGACAAGATCGACGTAAAACCCTTACACAAGCGATTTTCTACCCTCAACAAAATATTCTATAAGTATTATTGAATCCACCAATTAAAGATCGAAATCCTGGGAATACGTGAGACTTACTTACCCTGTGCCATTAGGGTAAAGTGCGTGTTCAGCTGTTGCTTCCACGTACTGAACATCTCCAGAAAAACCTAACGAAAAAAATCACCGAAGTTAAAACTGCGATTGAAAAAAATCGAATTTTCAGTAAAACTAAAAGGTCATATACTGCACTATTTCACGATTAGGAAAGGGAATTAGGGGTCAAAGGAAATGTTGTGATCCGACCAAGATGGTGGTCACGAGTGAATACCTTCTTTTGAAATGGCTGCGTTTGCTTGAAATTCTTCGGGAGATATTACGCTTGCTGCGATAATCTGAGCCGTTCCTGTCTGCTGTAGCGATTGACTTTGCTGTATCTGAGAGGCCTGAACGGCTAACGTTACAGTAGTTTGAGGTAATGTAGGATGCGGAGCGACCGAATGAGAGATAGTCGAAGGAGTTACGACTATTCCATGCGGAAGACTCGTAGACGTGAATTCTGCTTGTGTAACATTACCAGAACTTCGCGCCGTGGATTGAACTTCTTTCTGTTCAAATCCTTGTTGCGCCACAAACGTCGGTTGAGCTGTTGCTGCCATAAGATGCTCTAAAAAACCCAAATAAACACATTGGCATCGCTCGTATGGTTTTCAAGGAGCGCTTCAATTGCTGCGCCAAACGTTGCGTTTCGTCTAAGCGCCATTTTACGCAAAGTCTAACGAGCCGCTTGATAAATTACGCGCAAGATATACTGTATTTCACTACAAAAACTAGATTAAATCGTGATCAGGGTTCGACCTGTAAGGCAATGAAAGCCTCGGGTGACATAATAAAGGAAAACAGAGTACAATAAGGGACATTTCTGAAAGGTATTTCAGCACTGCAATCGACAAAGTAGCAAAATCGATCAAGCCAACCCCGAAATCGAAGGCAATAGCATCAAACACTGAAGGCAGATTTCAATTCTAACATATATATAAAGAATAGAATGGTTCTTGATCCACCAACCAGTTCGACAGCAAAACTGCTATGATCGAAGGAACTTCTGGGAAGGATCTGTAACCTTGACTACGGGTCGCCTTGGAGAGTTTTGGATCGTTCGTTGTGGTAACTACGGAAGAAGAACAACGTCGCAACGCTTTCCGCCGTTCAAACTCTTCTCTGTAATGCAACATCTATCGGGGTGCACCGCATCATGTCTCAGGGGTCATTACCATAACAATATGAAAAAAGCGAACCTTTTGAATACTTTGGAATAATTAGGAAGAATTTGCATGCATTTGAATAATAATCGTCTTTTCTACCATGTGGTCGAATGGTTTTGGTTTCATTATGATCAGAAGTTTATAAAAATAAACAGTTTCTGTAACAGGAACGATGATAAACAAACAAATGTCGAGAAAACAATAATTAAGAAAACTGGGTTTTTTATTTCTTTTTTTTTAATTTTGTCTCTTTTGTTTACCGGATCCGTGTACTGTATGAAAGCGTCTTCGACTCCAGATGAAGACACCCTATGTTATTCCTAAAGAAATCGTTTTTTAAGACGCTAAAACATTAAATATATAATACATATACTATATAACGACAGTTATAATTATTGAAAAAGACTTAGATTTATCAGCGTCATTAAAGTAAAGAATTTTTAATCGAATTTTGTGGAGCAAAAACTGACATATGTAATAAAAATCCTTCGAGTATTCAAAGCATCAGTCCTTATATTCTGCCTTTTTCTGTAGCAGTTGATTTATTAGAATAATGCTTCCAGGATGTGATAATTCAGCTTGAACTACACAGTAGAGGGCTACATGCTCACTGAAGGGTGCAATATATAGGTGTAAGCCTTCTTGGCTTTCCAGCCCGTCTATTCTTCATAGAATCAGTGAAACTTCTTCCTCGCTTCCTTCTCAATTTTATATTTTCTGCTTTTATTCCTCACTCTTACTTTTTATGGAAGTATTAGTAGACCTTTCCCGAATTCGCAACAATGGTTTGAAATCGAGGCTGGCCTTGATTCTTTCGTTTATCAAGGACCGCCTCAACTTAAAACCGTTGTTTAGTGGCCAGAGATCTTTCATTCGGCCTAGCCTGCGGAACATGCGAAGAAGTCTAAGTTATTAATTCAGGCTATGAAAAAATTATTTAGTTCAAAAAATGAACCACATTCCCACAGCTGATACCCCTTTGAGTGCCTTTGATGCGCACTATGATGCCATCGTTCGCAGTTCAACACTAAGTGACATGAATTATGCATGATGTATACAGTACTGCAGGTTAATGGTTCAAAAGTGAAAGGAAGTTGAAGTTTAGGTCAGTCATAATGTCAGTGCTCGTAAAAGTAGTGGCGAAAATTGTTTGATACATCTGGTGATATTTTGACTAGTTTTCATTGGCGTTACATGGCTTTACAAGGAGAACCCGTATGAAAACGGAACTCCCTGTATGTGAAGCCCATTGGAACAGCTTTTACTGGGTGGCAGCCATTTTTGGAGCCCCGCTTTCAAAAACCCTAAATTTTCATTTGGTACTCTTCCCTTACCATGTATGACAGGGCATGTAGACTGTGGTATGAGTAGGAGTAATCTAAGCACGACATTAGCCTACTTTCGATATTCTGGTCGAGTGATCACGAACAAAGCAATTTAAAACGAGGCCTAGGGGGAAACAAAAGAATATATTAAGATCATCCTTTGTTTCCCCCTGGCCTCGTTTTGAATTGATTTGTCTTTGATCACTCGACCAGAATATCGAAAGTGGGCTATTTACCTATATTTCTAATTAATGTATTTCATAAGTGAATTTCATAGGAATGATCTATCATAATTACCAAGGCATATATGAACTAAAACTTCGATTATGCTCTCTTCACCACATAAATTAAGATATGTTTCTAACTGTTTCAAATGATCAGAGCATAGGACTTTACAATTAGACAATTAGATATGCTTTTAGCATCATCCAAGAACAATTGTTCAATTAGCTTATGTCCAGTTTGATCGTTATGTTGATGATTTTGGCTTCTCACTTTGCTTTTCCGGTTTGCATCCAGCTTCTCACTCTGACTCGGAAAACGTTCGTGTGACGAATTCTTTTTGTGGCATATTGGCTCGAAAACTGAAGGGTTTAAAAAATTAAGTATGAAGTAGAGAGCACTTAGGTTCAGTTCAGACGTCGAACTTTTTACCTGAAACAACACTGAAATATGTCTCCTAGCACTCGGTAAAAGAGCTGATGTCTGATAAAAAAGGAAATGGCAATGAAAAGAAGGGAAAGAAGGAAAACATTGTTTTTTGTCAGGGTTTTTTTCGTTTTATCCTGCCCTTTCTTTCTTTCTTATTTATTTGTAAAATATCACATGAAGCATGCAATTTAAACATAAAGAAAGAAGGAAGGAAGGAAGGAAAGTAAAAAAAAAGGTTCTGAAATGCGAGGAAATGAAGCGAACAGAAATTTCTTTTCATGAAATAGAAGAAAAAAAAACAATGTTTTGGTTTTTGCTGGGGTTAGCACTTCAAAATATTCTGGGTAAGCATGCCAGACCTCTATTGTCATTTTCTCCTCACTACAGCCCTGGGACTCGGTACAAGCTGACATACTTGTGTATACACCTATTTCAAAAAACATTCTCGGCGAGAATGGAGATTGCACGACCGAAAGGGAATGGTTTATAGTATCCATCATTATTTCATCATCAATAATTGCGTTTACCTTGCAATTGTGTTTAAAGTGATAAATACACCCACTAGCAAAGTTTTCTAAGGTTTTTGTTCCTGAAAAGCAACAGACTTAAAAAAACTCGCGACCGACGATGTTTTTTTGCATGCGGTGTATACCGCCTTATTCCAAAATGGCGGAAAATATTTGATCTCTTGTTGTCTCCATGTTAATGCTCTTGTTGCCTCGATTCCATCTACAGAACACAAAGAAAGGAAAACGAGGCAACACAGAGCCAATTAACATGAAGGCAAAAGATGAAAGTATTTTCCGCCATTTTGGAATAAGGTGTTTATCCTGTACCAAGGTGCATCTAGTGAGTTTATATAACTAGAATAATTCAGTAAAATTTCTGTGTAAATCAGTGACAGTTCTGAATATTGAAAGGAAGTTTGATTTGTTTTAGGATAGCAATGCAACGAAAACTACTGGAATGACTAAATAGATACCGCAAACACGCATGTCAAAAATCGGAAAAACCGCTATCAGTTGCGCTGAAACATTTTTACTGTATCTTGAAAATGATCAAAAAATAGGGGATCAGTTAATGTCTGCATTAGAATCGCTCCGTTCCCTTACTGAACAAAGATGAGTATAGCATAATACGTGACGTCTGAAGCCAATCAAATATTAATATATTCTATAACGAATGTCTGCGAACCTGAGCACAGAAAACGAAGAACATAATTCAAATTCAGTTCATGAGCTTTTGTTGTACTTGAAGTAGATTTACTGCAGAAGTATTACGGTGTGTACCAGGTTGATCAAGTCCTGGCTGTTGGCAACACTTGGTCCAGTTTTAGAGAATCCAAGTCAAGGAATTGTGTGCTTAGTGGAATAGCCTCCGCGACTCCGCATGTTGTCCCTTTCATAACTCTTCTGCAGAATTAAATTTCTAGACGTGTCCTAAATTTTGAACTCGGAAAGTTTGCATTACACTGACATAAATTGATGAGATTCAACTTACTTATTCCATAGTGAGGGTATTTTGGTCGGTGCTGGAAGTCTCGAAGCTGCACCTTAGTGTTGTAGGTATTAATTTCCTCGAATATTCTGCTGGCATAGTAATCATTACCGTTTTCCCAGTAGTTGTTGTTAGTGACGATTGGATTTCCGTCGTAAAAGCAGGACCCCTCTCTCTTCCTTGCCTTGTGCAGCGCTACAAAAGGCTTGACATCTTGGCACGTGTCGTAGTATTCTGCGTACATGTTTCCGGGACAAGAGGGATACCCAGACCAGGGTTCTTCCAGCTCTTGTTTGATTTCGCGGGCTGTAGCCCACTCTCCAATAAACTGGTGTCTTTGCATGTGTACGGCGTGATCAGTGATGATGACTTTACTGAACACGGCTATTCTCATATATACGGCGGGTACAACAACCCCTGCTGGCTGCACCCCAGTCTCAGGGACGTTGCCTGGTAACCACGCGGAGTATTTAGTACCTATGACCCTATCACGTTCGTAAGTTAATTAGCTTTAGGTGTTGCAACTTTTACGCTAATTGAAAATGATATTTGGTTTCAATGTTGTAGACTATAATCTCCTATATAGCATTCAAAAGTGTAAAGTATTGTATTGCTATAAAGAAACTCATAAAGTGATATAATTATCGTTACTCAGATTATGACGAAATGTATTATAAAGGTTTATCCGATGCAGTGAAATGGCGGAAGGAAAATATGAAGGTTTGTTGATCATTATTGCACTTCCATAATAATATTCAAGTTCCATGATACATAGTTTGCATTCCGGACACACGTCCTACTATAGTTGATTCTTAGATCAGTCTAAACACAGTTTTATACTCTTGATTATATGGCAACCGTCTAATATACTTTAGTAACTCACTATGAGTGGGTGTTAATTGACTGAGTGGTGATGCCGGCAACAGTCTACATGGCCGATCATTCAAATCGGTTTTTTCATCATAAGACCAAAACGTTATGCAACTTAATTTATCGTAGATTCAAATGCAGGTGCTACAGAAAGTTGGAGAAATTCTTCCAGAAGTAAGTGCGGCTATTTTTAACCGTTGTTTTCATGACCCACGCAATTATTGGAGGACTATTTCTGAAAATCTTCAAAAGGACTAGTTTTAATCAAACTGTGGAAATGTGTTGTGACGTGGGAAATACGTCAAGACGAAACGAACCTGATTGGTTCAAATGTAGAAGTTCGTGTTAAGAATAAGAAAATACGAGTAAATTATTGTTATTGATTCGCCACCCACAGACCAGGCGTTACTGGGTATTGTTCTTCAACAATACGTTTGAACAATGCTTTTGTTTCTTATTGACTTTGAGAGGCCAAGCTCTTCGTGGCAGGTGTAGGCGGGCTATATCAATGCTCCCAGAGGAATTTTCTAGAAGGATTGTGAATGGAACTTTAAATTACGCGAATGTTTTGCCTTTTGATTTCGAAGCATATTAGTGTCAATCGCTAGAGCAGACCAGGTCAGACAGACCATATTCTGTACAGAACGTACATTCATTCGTATAGATAGAA